>JAJHSJ010001354.1:0-46306 GCA_021015155.1 Magnolia officinalis | reverse complement strand
TCACATCTCAGAGTGTTCGGTTGCACTTCATATGTTCACATTGATGCAGAGCACAGAAACAAGCTGGATGCGAAGTCCAGGAGGTGCACGTTTATAGGCTATAGGCAACATGATTTTGGCTACAGGTTCTGGGATGCAGAAAACAAAAAAATTATCAGAAGCAAGGACGTAGTCTTTAATGAAAAAGTGATACATAAGGACAGTGTACAGGAAAATAAGGCCGAAAAAAAGGAATTCGTAGAGTTGGAAGAGTTACCGGACATGGGTGTTACAGTGCCACAGGATGAGGCAGAGCCGCATACACCAGTTGTGAGGAGGTTTATTCGGGAGAGGAGACCCATGGTCCAATACTCACCCTCCTTACATTATCTACTATTGACAGATAATGGTGAGCCAGAGTGTTTTGAAGAGGCGTTACAGTCAGATATACGGGTTAAGTGGGAGCAGGCCATGGATGATGAGATGGACTCTCTTGAGTCTAATCGTACATGGGAGATAGTCACTCTACCCAAGGGTAAGAAAGCTCTTCATAACAAGTGGGTTTACAGACTGAAGGAGGAGCACGATGGTTCGAAACGGTACAAGGCCAGATTGGTTGTGAAAGAGTTTCAATAAAAGGCAGGTATCGATTTTACTGAAATATTTTCACCGGTAGTGAAAATGTCTACGATTCGCATGGTCTTGAGTATAGTGGCTTCAGAGGACTTACATCTAGAACAGCTAGATGTTAAGACAGCCTTTCTTCATGGGGACCTTGAAAAAGAGATATATATGCATCAGCCGACAGGATACGTGGCACCAGGTAATGAGAACAAGGTGTGCAGACTGAAGAAGAGTCTATATGGCCTGAAGCAGGCCACGAGGCAGTGGTACAAGAAGTTCGATAGTTTCATGTCGGAAAACGGTTTTAGGAGATGTCATGCAGACCACTGTTGTTACTTGAAGAAGTTTGATACGTCATACATCATCCTCTTCTGTACGTTGATGATATGCTTGTGGCTGGCTCAAGCATGGAGGATATCTCAGATCTCAAAAGACAATTGTCTAGAGAATTTGCCATGAAGGATTTAGGAGCTGTAAAACAAATCCTAGTCATGAGGATAAAGCGTGACGGTGAAAACAAGAAATTAGTTTTGTCACAGGCAGAGTACATAGCCAAGGTACTTGATCGATTCAATATGGGAGGTGCTGAGCCGGTTAGCACTCCATTAGCCGACCACTTCAAGCTATCTAAGGAGCAAGGTGCAAAGACGCGGAGGAACAGGACTACATGGCTAAAGTCCCATACGCGTCAGCTATTGGGAGTCTCATGTATGCTATGGTGAGCACGAGGCCAGACATTGCTCAAGCAGTGGAAGTTGTTAGCAGGTTCATGAACAACCTCGGGAAGGAACATTGGGAAGCTGTGAAGTGGATCCTTAGGTACTTGGTAGGTACTAAGGACGTAGGGCTGTGTTATGGTAGATCGAAAATCAAGTTACAAGGCTACGTGGATTCAGATTTGGCAGGAGATATCGACAGCAGAAGAAGCACTACGGGTTATGTTTTTACTCTGGGTAGTGCTGCAGTCAGTTGGATCTCTCAGTTACAAAAGATAGTATCTATCAGTACGACAGAAGCAGAATATGTTGCGGCTACAGAAGCATGCAAGGAGATGGTGTGGATGCAAGGTTTTATGGAAGAGTTGGGTAAGAAGCAAGCAGATTGCAAGCTGTACAGTGACAGTCAGAGTGCAATACACTTGGCTAAGAATTCAGCCTTTCATTCAAGGACCAAGCATATTGCCATCAGATATCACTTCATACGTTCGTTACTGGAAGATGGATCGATTGCTCTGGAGAAGATTCATACAAGTGAGAATCCTGCGGATATGCTGATCAAGGCGGTCACAAGGGAGAAGCTGAAGCTCTGTTCAACTTTGATTGGTCTTCAGGCTTGAAGACGGGGAGGTGGTGCACTCCGGATGAAGAAGACAAAGGTTTATGGAGATGTGTCTCCAAGTGGGAGATTGTTGAGAAGTGGAGCCACATCTGGGGCCGCCCACGACCAGTCGAGGTTGCGCGGATTTCGTGTCGCAAGTCCTTTCGCAACTGGATGCGAAAGGAGTTTCGCGGATTTTGTGTCGCAAGTCCTTTCGCAACTGGGATGCGAAAGGAGTTTCGCGGATTTCGTGTCGCAAGTCCTTTCGCAACTAGGATGCGGAAAGGGAAGTTGCTAAAACTATAAATTGGGGTCCCTAGGGCTATTCCATGTTAAGGTGAATTCTAGGAAAATTATTCTAAGGTGTGGGCAAGGATTTTCTCTGTACTTCCAAGAGAGAGGTTAGTATATTGCCTTGTAATCTTCGTTTCTCTTCATAGTGGAATTTTGCATCCGTGGATTTTTACCCTAGTTTGGGGTTTTTCCACGTATATCTTGTCTTGTGGTTTGTTTTGGATTGCTTTGATCTATTTCTAGTTTATATTTCTTCCTGTCTATCGTTTGTGGGTGAGGCCTTAGATTGGATCTAGGCTCACTGCGTTGTTGGCGTGTTGCGCAACACATGGTGGGACCCACTGTTTGTAGGAAGGTTTAGTTGGACGATAAGTATGCATACCTGGGACTGTATGTGATCAGTTCTCATTGCAGGAGTCATAGGGTTTGTACCAAAACATGGCAGACCAGATCAATGGTGTGGATCACTCCATGTGGCGTTAACAGTGTATCCAACCTGCATGCCAAATATCTAAAAAGCAAACAATACCTTTGGGATGCCACATCATCCGAGCAATCTCTAGATAAGGATGAGTAGATGTTATGGACATGGCTTTTTAGTGACAAAAACATACCATGATCAAGAAGAGAGTACCACTCTTTTCTAGCTGGTTACATGCGAAGGTGCTACATATACAATTAGTTATTCTCGACCTTCATTAGAAGACACTATAAATAACGGGAGCAAATACGAAGAACAAATCCTTAAATCTAAGAACAACCTTATACTAGTGTAATGTTGTTGTTTGATTTAGCGTAGTGTTAGCTTAGTCTCTCCGCCGCTTGTCAGTCCTGAACCCTTAGGTGAGGAGTAGCATCAGTTCAGCCTTACAAACACGCCAGACCGACTCGTGGTTGTATGCAATGGATGTAATCCTCTTCCATTTATGCTGCTGGCGGATATGAAGGGAGACCTTTTAGTTTTAGGACTTGACCACCTATGCTCTTATACTAGGTTGACCTTAGAACCTTGCTCGTCAGCATGCTACTTCAGAGAAGCACCTTATTTGTCTCAGTCAAGACAACGATCTCACCATAGTAGTAAGAAATTAATTACATTTGAAATATGCATCCATATCTTTGCATCCGCCCGTTCAATCATACAACTGATGGTGTGACCCAACAGATAGTTGTGGCCCACCTGATTGGCTTATTGGCATTTGTGTCAGGTGATCTTCATGGTGGGA
The DNA here is from genome assembly GCA_021015155.1 of Magnolia officinalis. NCBI lineage: Eukaryota > Viridiplantae > Streptophyta > Magnoliopsida > Magnoliales > Magnoliaceae > Magnolia > Magnolia officinalis. Next base: position 42,866 of record JAJHSJ010001354.1, on the reverse strand, counting down.
CCCATTGTTTGCAGGAAGGTTTAGTGGGACAACAAGTTTGCATACTTGGGACTATATGTGATTAGTTCTCATTGCAGGAGTTATAGGGTTTGTACCAAAATACGGCAGACCAGATCAATGGCATGGATCACTCCACGTGGCGTTAACAGTGTATCTAGCATGCACACCAAATATCTAAAAAGGAAATAATATCTTTGGGATGTCACATCATCCAGGAAATCTCCGAATAAGGACAAATAGCTGTTATAAACACATCAGTGCAGAAGCACGATCGACAAAAGCATACCATGATCGAGAAGAGAGTGCTGCTCTTTTCCAGCTAGTTACATGCGAAGGCGCCACGTGTGCAATCAGTTATCCTCAACCTTCATAAGGAAACACTATAAATAGCGAGGAAAAATACGAAGAACAGATCCTTAAATCTAAGAACAACCCTATACCAATGCAATGTTGTTGTTTATTTTACCGTAGTGTTAGCTTAGTCTCTCCACTGCTTGTCAGCTGTGGACCCTTAGGTTAGGAGTAGCATCAGTTCGGCCTCGTGAACACGCCGAACCAGCTTGTAGTTATATACAATAGATGTAATCCTCTTCCATCTATGCCTGCTGTCGGATATGAAGGGAGACCTTTTAGTTTTAGGACTCGACCGCCTATGCTCATATACTGGGCCAACCTTAGCTGGTGTAAGTTTTCAGCATTGCCATCACCTTGCTCACCAACATGCTACTTCAGAGAAGCACCTCGTTTGTTTCAGTCAAGATAACAATCTCGCCATAGTGGTAAGAAATTAGTTACATTTGAAATCCACATCCATCTCGTTGCATCTGCCCGTTCAATCATACAACTGTTGCACCTTTACAAGTCCTTGATTGTCAAGCCAAAAGGAGCTCATTGGAAGGAGAGCCTTAACCTCCGTAAATCGCCTAGTTAAAATGAGCGCAAGATTGTTGGATGAATAAATAGTGGTCGATCGACCTAACACCGCTCTATCTCCATGCCAGGGGTCAATGATGATCACAATTTGGACCAGACCCACATTGGTCTTAGCACGACCACACACAACAAGACAACATACACGTGGATAGAAACCACACCAACACCGTTTATGGCACGCCCGGTGGGATAGGTGTGCAATTGTTGATTGAATATTATGACAATATGAGTAGGTGATCTACTCGAGGTATTGGAAACATTGAAGAACATATCCTTAAATCCATGAACAACCATATACAAACGCAACGTTGTTGTTTATCCTAGCGTAGTGTTAGCTTAGTTTCTTTACCGCTGTAAGCCACAAACCCTTAGGTTAGGAGTAGCATCAGTCCATCCCTTTGACCATGCCAAACTAACTTGTAGTTATATCCAGTAGCTGTAATACTCTTTTATCCGCGCCTGCGTGCTAGATCTGAAGGGAGACCTTTAGTTTTAGGACTTGTCCGCTTATACTCATACGCTATGCCGACCTTAGCTGTTGTAAGTTCTCGGCATTGCCATCGCCTCACTCACTATCACGCTACTTCAGAGAAATACCCTACCGCTCTCGGTCAGGCCATCGATCCCACTGTAGCGGTAAAAAAATAGTTTCATTTGAAATCCATATCCATCTCTTTGCATCCACCCATTCAATCATACAACTATTGCACATTCGCAAGTCCTTGACTGTCAAGGCAAAAAGATCCCATTGGAGGGAGAGCCTCAACCTCCAAAAATTGCATGGTTAAAATGAGCACAAGATTGTTGGCTGAATAAACAGTGGTTGATCGACCTAGAACCACTCTATCTCCACATCAGGGGTCAACATGGATCACGATTTGGACCAGACCTATATCGGTCATGGCATGTCCGCATATAGCAAGACAACACATATGACTGAAAACCATACCAACACCATTTGTGGCACGCCAGGTGGGGAAAAGACTAATCAAAGCACAAACATCCATGATGGTCGGACTCATCGAACCACATGAGTTACTCGTGCGACTCCAAAAATAGTTGCAGTGATAAGAAGAGAAGGCTTGAGATCCATATTACAAACAAATAGATGAATACAATCAGATATGCCAAGTTGATCCGAATAATCTTTATATCTACACTTGACTTGCTTATACCAATCTACCCATATTTTCGTGATACGACGGCCACGACCTAGGGGTTTTATCAAGTTCCCAATAGGTCCAATCAAGAGATTCCTAACTAGTAAGGAAGGCTTCTCCCTTATCGACAGAAAAATAGGGTAGAACATTCTCAAGATTGGGGGTACATGCAGGAGTAAAAGCAAGCCCTAAATAGAAGATAGAACAAGAAGATTCAGACTTGGATTCAAAAATTACATTCGAGCAGGTAGATTCATAGAGTGGCTTCAACAGTGGAAGAAGAGGAGAGTGTGGAACCGTTGAAGTGTAGGAATATTTCGACTTCTTTAGAGTCATGACAAGTATCGAAAGAAGAAGTTAGGGCTTAAGGAGAATATAATCGGGAGAAGAAAAGAGAGAAATGTAAGGTAAATTAGCTTATAGAACAAGGCCGCATGCGTCGCATTAATTGCCACATGATGATTTACGTAAGTTCCAATACAAAAGCTACTACAGAGATACACAATATTTTCTTCATGAAAATGTGTGGCAGCGTACTGTAAAAGAACGAGGGGGCAAAGATGTCGTTTAAAGATATAACGGATGGGGCATGTAACACATTAACAACAATTTAATGTGATATCATGTTTCTCGCCATTTTTTGGCGAATGACAAGAAATGTGAGGGGCCAGTATTTGTACTAAAATTTGATAGACTAGATTAATGGTGTGAATCACTCCATGTGGTGTACACGGTGTAACCAATGTGCACGCCAAATATCTAAAAAGTAAATAATATCTTTAGAATGCCACGTCATATATGTAATCTCCAAATAAGGACGAATAGCCGTCATGGACACGTCAGTGCAGAAGCACGATTGATAAAGCATGCACGATCAAGAAGAGAGTAACTGCTCTTTCCCCGCCAATTACATGTGATGGCACTCACGTGTGCAATCAGTTATCCTCAACCTTCATCACGAGACTTATAAATAGCGAGATCAAACACGAAGAACAAATCTTCAAATCCAAGAACAACCGTATACTAGCACAATGTTGTTGTTTATCTTAGCGCAGCGTTAGCTTAGTCTCTCTACTGTTCGTCAGTCGTGGACCTTAGGTCAGGAGTAGCATCAGTCCATCCTTGTGATTGTGCCGGACATACTCATAGTTATATCTGTAAGTGTTATGGTCTCATGCTCCTTTGGTTGTCAAATTTTGGTGTGCCAAAACATCTATCTGTGTCCTGTGCTTGTATGATGATTTATATGAGTTCAAGTCTGAAGAAGCAAGCTACATGTTCAAGTCTGAAGAAGCAAGCTACATGTTGAAGTCTTCACGAAGCTACAATGTTGAAGTTCAAGTCTGAAGAAACAACGCATGAAGTAGTTTTATGTTGATGAAGATCTCAAGTTTAAAGCTACAACAATTTCAAGATCTCAAGAATGATATGGTTCAAAACAAGCTCAAAGATTTCATGCCTGATATGGTTCAAAATATCTACATTCGTTGAATGGTTGAAGTTCAATGTCCATACAACATGGTTCAGGTTTGAATGACCTTAGGTTGACCCTTTAAGTAGGTCACTTTGGATACATAAATCAAATATTTATTTTACACAAGTTTGGTCTATTCTACGACCAGTCCTAGCTCTTGTTCGACCAGTCCTAGCATTGGTTCGACTAGTCCAAGAAATTCCACGACCAGTCCTAAGTAGTTGAAGATTTTTCAGAATTTTTAGTACGCCCACGACCAGTCCTGAAAGTCCTTCGACCGGCGTAGGAGTGGCTTCGACTCGTCCACGACCAGTCGTGGAGCTACGACTCAAAGTCCAGCAACGTAATTCCTGGTCTTACGACCAGTCGTAGGAATCTACGACCAGTCGTAGGTGTCCCACGACCAGTCGTAGGGTACTCACGACCAGTCGTGGAACGGCTTTTAAAGATCGCGCTTAATTTTTCAAAAATCTGTTAGAGCTACGACCAGTCGTAGGTTTCTAAGACCAGTCGTAGGAGCGATTTCTGCTTCTATAAATTGAACACGAAATTCAGAGTTTTCATAACTTCAACTCCATTCGACTCAAGAATTTTCAAGTGATCACTCTGAGATAAGTTTGTGTTTATTTTAAGCTAGATTGTGCTTATTTAATATTCCTTTTTGCTAGCTTATTTAATTTGATTTTGTTTCTATATTCCAATCTTATTTGAAAAGAGGAATTATCTTATTCCTTCTTCTTGGAATCAAAATCAAATATAGCTACGCGCAACGAGTTAAATCTAAAATCAATTAGAACTTAGAACCTTATGAATGTGAGTATTGGAAATTGAACTTTAACATTCAAATCATCTACTCCGATTGGTTCTACCGGGCTGCTACGAAAAAGGAGAAATCCAGGTATTTTACAATTCTGTAAAATTCATTTTCTTTTGGTTTTGTTTGAGGTTAAGCCAGAAAAATCTCATTGTACTGGTTTTGTTTGAGGTTGAACCAGAAAAATCTCATTGTATTGGTTGTCTGAGGAAAACCAGAAAACTCAGAAAAGAGGGGTTTTTGAATTGTGTAAGCCCAAGTGAAAAAGACACAATTGTAAAGGTTTTTGGTGAACCTGTGAAAACCTATTTGATAGTGAACGCTAATATCCCCTGTGTGAGGATATTAGGAGTGGAGTAGCTTTTTGTGTGGCTGTTGGAAAACAGTTGGTGTACACACAAGCGAACCACTATAACTCTTTGACTTGTGGTTTGAATGCTTGGTTAATTATCATATCTTTTATCATTCAATTGTGTGGAATGTACAAGTGGATGTGAATGTTGTAACTATTTACATTTCAAGCAAGTGTGGGGATTATTGTAATAATTTAGATCTATACTTTTGTATTTAATTCCTTGCTATTTCATTTAATTATATTAATATTGAGTCCTTGATCCAAAAGAGGTTCTAGAAATAAGGTTGTCCTACCATAAGCCCTTGTTGATTATGGTGTAAGGTTGTCCTTAGAACTGAATTTGCATCAATCTCTCGATACCTATTTATCAAGGTGTTTTAAATTTAGCTTTGTGAATTGATTCATGTTGTAAGGCTATTGGTTTAATTTATTTCCGCTAATTTTATCTTAAATTTGGCATAGTCCTATTCACCCCCCCCCCCCCCCCCCCCTCTAGGACATATAGCTTGGCCTTTTCAAGTGGTATCAGAGCCTAATAGCTCATTTTGTTGCTTTTTATTTGGATTTATTTCCTGAGCTAACGATCTAAGCTATATAAAAAGATGTCAAATTTTGATAGCCTTTCAGTTACTAGACCTCCTCCCTTTGATGGCTCCAACTATGCCTATTGGAAAGCCAGAATGAGGATCTTCCTCAAATCAATGGATGAAAGTGTGTGGCAAGCCACAGTGACTGAATGGAAACCTCCTATCATGGAAGTAACTGGTGTTGATGGTTCAAAATCTATGAAAATTACACCATATTACCAATGGACCACAAAAATGAGAGTAGTGCTAATGCTAAAGCACTAAATGCAATCACTTGCGCACTATCACCGGATGAGTTCAAAAGAATCATATCCTGTGATACTGCAAAGCAAGCCTGGGATATTTTAGAAATGACACACGAAGGTACATCAATTGTCAAGAAATCTAAAGTCCAACTCCTCACAACTAAATTTGAAGAAATTCATATGGAGGAAAATGAAATGTTTATGGACTTTTACACTAGATTGAATGACATTGTAAACTCAATGTGGGGTCTTGGTGATAAGATCCCAGAAAGTAAAGTGTGTGCAAAAATACTACGCTCTCTTCCTGAACGGTTCAATTCTAAGGTAACCGCAATCCAGGAACTTCGTGATACGGACAATATGAAGGTAGAGGAATTGGTTGGTTCTTTACAAACCTATGAATTAAGTTTTAAAGCTCCTAAAAGTAAATCTATTGCTTTAAAGTCATCTAAAAATTTTATTCAAGAAAATTCAGATTCAGAAAAGTCTGAAGATGATATGGCCTTTTTGGCGAAAAAGTTTTATAAGATTTTCAAAAGTAAGAAGAGAGTCGATTTTCAAAAGGAAAATGAAAAGAAACGTTCCAAACCTAAGTCTAAAACTTGGAAATCATTGAAAGATAGTCAATGCTACAACTGTCAAGAATATGGGCATTTAGCTAACAAATGTCCTAAAAGGGACAGATCCAAAAGGAAGGGTATGTTGGCTACTTGGGATGAATCATCTGATTCTGAAGCCTCTTCTGAATCAGAAAATTCAGAAACTGAGTCGGGCAGTGAACTTAAGGCCCTTATGACTCTAGCCAAGTTTACTTTTTCCGATCACGATGATTCAACAAGTGAAGAAAATTTGGATAGTGATCATGAATATGATGAAGATCTTCAAGATGCTTACAATGCCTTATATAAGGAAAGTTGTAAAATTGCTGTCAAACTTAAACTTCAAAAAGAAAAGTTTTATAAACTTAAAGAATGTTTTGAAACTCTTATTTTAGAAAAATCTCAAATTTCAGATAGTTTTGAAAAGTCTAAGTGTGATCTAGAATTCAAAACCTCCCTAATTGAAAATTTGAAATCTGAAAATGAGAAACTTAAAAATGAAGTATCTTCTCTTCTGAGTTTGAAGGACACATGGAGATATGCCTAAGGTGATCCAAAATTAGAAAAATTATTATCCAGATCAAGAAAATGTGGTGATCAATCCGGGTTGGGCTATGATAAAAACACATCTTCTAAACAGAAGAATACTCCTTCCAATTTTGTGAAAGGAGAGACTTCTAACTCAAAAGGAAAAAATACTAGTCAAGTTTTTTCTAAAAATATAAAAACTTTTCAAAAACCCAAAAGCAGCTATATAAATTTCAAAAATCAGATTCGAAACCCACTAGCTGAAAAAATTGTTGATTTACTTAAGGAGCTATTAAAATCTAACTCTGTAGGTCACTCTTACAACTATAAACATAAGAAGACCAATTATTCTCCTAAACCCAAAACTGTACTGAAATGGGTTCCTAAGGTTGCCTGTTTGGTTGCTCACACTGCTTTCAAAGCTACAAGCCATTCGAAATGGTACCTAGACAGTGGATGCTCCAGACATATGACAGGCGACAAAGCACTATTCACCGATCTTAAAGATATGACTGATGGGTCAGTTACATTTGGTGATGGTAGCAACTGCAAGATAATTGGCAAAGGTACGGTCCAACTCTATAACCTTCCCTTATTTAAAAATGTTTTATATGTTGAGGGTTTAAAACACAACCTGTTAAGCATATCTCAAATATGCGACAACAACCATAATGTTAAATTTTCTAATCAAGGTTGTGAAATTATAAATGAAAAGGGTTCTGTAATATTAACTGGTCGCAGAACTTCTGAAAACTGCTATATTGTAAGCAATTGTAGCTCATCTAAACAAACGTGTTACATGGTCATACCGATGAGACAGAATTATGGCATAAACGCCTTAGACATGTACACTATCGAAATTTATACAGATTGAGCAAAGGTGAACTAATTAGAGGTTTACCTAAGATACAAAAAGTAGACAAGATTTGTGGTGAATGCCAGTATGGTAACAAACTAGGAGCTCTCACAAAAAGTGAACTCCAATACCACCACAAGACCACTCGAGCTTCTCCACATGGATCTTATAGGACCAACAAGAACGGAAAGTCGAGGTGGCAAAAAATACATCTTAGTTATTGTAGATGATTATACAAGATTCACTTGGGTTTCATTCTTGAGAGACAAATCAGAAACCCTTGATGAAGTGAAAAAGATTATAAAACGGATTCAAACTGAAAAATGTTCTCAAGTCATCAAGATCCGTAGTGATCATGGATCCGAATTCGAAAATAGCGGTTTTGAGAAATTCTGTAGCGATCAGGGAATATCGCATGAATTCTCTGCACCTAAAACTCCTCAACAAAATGGAATTGTGGAGAGAAAGAATAGAGTGCTTCAAGAAATGGGAAATGTTATGTTAAATAGCATGAAGCTCCCTAGGAATCTATGGGCTGAAGCTATGAATACAGCCTGCTACATTATTAACCGTGTTTATATCTGTAAAATTAATAATAAAACGGCTTATGAAATGTGGTTTGAGAAAAAGCCTTCTGTCAAATACTTTCGAGTTTTTGGCAGCAAGTGCTATATTTGCGTGACCGTGAAAATTTGGGAAAATTCGACACTAAAAGTGATGAAGGGATCTTTTTAGGATATTCTTTAAACAGTCGTGCATATCGTGTTCTAAACAACAGGATCGGTGTGATTCAAGAGTCAATAAATGTTGTGATTGACGATCTTTTGAATACACCCGTCCCTAGTTCAGATAATGATGAAGTGCTTATACTTGAAAAACAAGAAACTTCATCAAGTGAACCTAATTCTGAATTAAGGACTGTTAAAGATCATCCATCTTCTCAAATACTTGGAAACCCTCTCACTGGTGTGCGCACTCGTAGACAATTAGAGGACATATGTAACTACGTATGCTTTACATCCCAGATTGAACCGGTTAATGTAAAAGAAGCACTTTCGGATGAAAACTGAATTCTTGCGATGCAAGAAGAACTTAATCAGTTTGTCAGAAATGATGTTTGGTACCTTGTTCCTAGACCTAAAGATAAACATATTATTGGAACAAAATGGATTTTCAAAAACAAATCTGATGAACTTGAAATATTATTCGAAATAAAGCAAGACTAGTTGTACAGGGTATACACAAATTGAAGGTATTGATTATAATGAGACATTTGCCCCTGTAGCTCGTCTTGAATCAATCAGACTTTTTATCTCCATTGCATGTTTTAGAAAGATTAAAATTTACTAAATGGATGTAAAGAGTGCCTTTCTGAATGGTGATTTACATGAAGAGGTATATGTTGAACAACCAACAGGTTTGAAGATCCTAAATTTACTGATCATGTGTATCGTCTTAAGAAGGCTCTCTATGGTCTGAAACAAGCTCCCAGAGCATGGTACGAAAAACTGACTAAGTTTTTACTAAGTCATAATTTTCAGATGGGATGTGTTGATAAGACACTCTTTGTTAAGAAGTATAACGATGATATTCTAATGGTCCAAATATATGTTGACGATATTATTTATGGATCAACCTGTACTAATATGACTGTTGAGTTTGCAGATTTGATGAAGTCTAAATTCGAAATGAGCATGGTTGGAGAATTAAACTATTTCCTAGGGTTGCAAGTAAAACAACAACCTGATGGAATTTTTATCTCTCAAACCAAATATGCTCAGTGTTTAATCAAGAAATTTGGATTTGAGAAAGGTAAAAATTTTGATACTCCTATGAGTACAACTTTGAGACTCTCAAAAGACTCTGCAGGTAATGATGTGGATCCAAATTATATCGTAGTTTGATTGGTAGTTTACTTTATCTGACTGCTAGTAGACCAGATATCGCTTTGAGTGTTGGTATTTGTGCTCGTTATCAATCAAATCCTAAAGAATCTCACTTAACTGTTGTTAAGCGGATTATGCGATATGTCGCAAGTTCTACTAAACTGGGTCTCTGGTATCCACATGAGACTAATGTTCAATTAGCCGGGTACTCAGATGCTGACTGGGCTGGAAACATTGATGATAGGAAATCAACCAGTGGTGGTTGTTTCTACATTGGTAATTGTCTTGTTTCTTGGTTTAGTAAGAAGCAAAGTTCTATATCGCTATCAACAGCCGAGGCTGAATACATTGCTGCTGGAAATGCATGTACTCAACTTGTTTGGATGAAACGAATGTTAAGCGATTATGGAATTACTCAGGATTCTATGATTTTATTTTGCGATAATTCCAGTGCAATAAATATCTCTAAAAATCCAGTTCAGCATTCACGTACTAAGCATATTGATATTAGATTTCATTACATTCGTGAATTAGTGGAAGAAAAGGTAATATATTTGGATTACATTCCAACCGAGACTCAACTTGCGGACATTTTCACTAAACCGCTCGACAAAAGCAGGTTTAATAAATTAAAGTTTGATCTCGGTATGTGCAATTTAAATTGAATTTGCATGATTTGGTGTATCATAATGTACATAAGTTTGATGGTTTATTTGCTTAAATTTGAAAATTATTTGAAAATTTTTGCAAATTTTGAGTCGTACTCGACCAGTCGTGAGTGTACACGACCGGTCGAACACTTACACGACCGGTCGTGAAACTCGGGATTTCACTTTAATTTGGGGATTTTGACTCTTCTTCTTCATTTCTTTTTACCCACCAACGGCTCTAACTACGACCAGTCGAACCCACTTTCTTAGTTCTTCAAGGTTAGTGGTTCCTTTGCATTTTTATTGTAGATTCTTGATATTAGTGTTTCAAATCACTTTCTTGTAGAATCTATTTGGTCGTTCATTGCAAGATTGGGTTTTATATCTTGAAAAATCTGTTCTAACTGAAACCCATTTCTTCTATCTTGCATTTTGCTGTTTCCTTGAAATCATCATTTGAAAATGGATGCTAGAGGTAAAAAGAAAACTACTAGAGGTCCCTCATCATCTAGATCAACTTCTATTACACAACGTCATCTTCGGTCTCCGAAAATGATCCTCCTAATGTTCGGGATTTGCGTATGCGCAATGTTATTGTTGAGCATCATGTGAATGTTAATCACATTGCTTCATTTGGTATCCCTCAACTGTTGGAATCTGTGGGATGGGATAACATCTTGCATTGGGGTGGAGCTGCATACCAGTCCATTGCCCAATCCATGTTTGTATGTATCTGTGATTTTTCTCTTGAGAATTTAACTTTTAAAGTTGATACTCAAGAAGGATTGTTTTTAGTGGATCGACATTTGATTACTGACATTATGGAAATACCTGTCAATGATGAGAGCATTCCAATTAATATTTTACATGACAGTCTCTCAGAATCTGAACGAAGAATGCTTACTAGAGATTTATGCAATTTGGATGTTCACTGGACTCATAAAGGTCATGCACTTCCCTCAAGGTTTTTATTACCCAGACACAGAGTACTTCATAAGATATTCATCTCAAATCTTTATCCTCGTGCTGGTAATAAAACCGAACTCACTGCTTTTATGGTTCGTCGTGTCTTGCATTCTGTCATCTCTGGTGCAAAATTTGTTTACCTTCTTTAATTTGTCATTCCATTATTCTGTCTCGTCACCATCCTGGACATAGTGATATACCCTTTGGTTATTTATTGACTATGCTGGCAAATCATATGCTCGTTGCTATGCCTACTAGAGAAAAACTCATCCATCATCTTCCTTTTAATAATTCTAATATTAACAAGATGACTTTAGAATTGGCTGATGGCCAAGTGGATGCTGGTGGCGGTGGTGCTGAAGTAGGAGATGCAGGTCAAGCTGGTGATCCTACTGAAGACGTGAATATGGATGATTATTTGAAGAACTTGAGTCAGACTCGGCTGATAATCCTGATTTTCAGCCCTCTGATTTTGATGAGAGATTGAATTCCCTTCAAGAGCAGGTGGCTCAAATTCGTGTTACCCAAGACACGCAATTCTCTTATCTACGCAAATATATGAGGCGGATTGCTAAGGGTTTACACAAAATTGATCCTTCTAATCCTGCTCCATCCTCTGGTTCTGACTGAATTTTTGATGGGTTCTGTAATTTTTTTTTTTTTTGTATGAACTTTACATGCTCACTGACTTTTTGAATTATGCATTATAGCTCTCTTGAATCTATATTCTATCTGCTATATTCATTATCATTGCTGTCCTTCTTCCTTTGTCATTTTGTGACAAAAAGGGGGAGAAGTTTTGGGAGTGGCTTTATTTTTATGATTCCTATTACTCAGGGGAGTTAAGCTACTCAGGGGTAGTGATGGGAGAGTGATACTTATTATATATATCTGTGCATGCTTCTCTATTGTTGAACTTGTTTGAGTATTTTGTTTAAATTGGAAGTATTATTATTTGGGTGTTTTGTCACAAATTTGACAAAGGGGAGATTGTAAGTGTTATGGTCTCATGCTCCTTTGGTTGTCAAATTTTGTGTGCCAAAACATCTATCTGTGTCCTGTGCTTGTATGATGATTTATATGAGTTCAAGTCTGAAGAAGCAAGCTACATGTTCAAGTTTGAAGAAGCAAGCTACTTGTTGAAGTCTTCACGAAGCTACAATGTTGAAGTTCAAGTCTGAAGAAACAACGCATGAAGTAGTTTTATGTTGATGAAGATCTCAAGTTTAAAGCTACAACAATTTCAAGATCTCAAGAATGATATGGTTCAAAACAAGCTCAAAGATTTCAAGCCTGATATGGTTCAAAATATCTACATTCGTTGAATGGTTGAAGTTCAATGTCCATACGACATGGTTCAGGTTTGAATGACCTTAGGTTGACCCTTTAAGTAGGTCACTTTGGATACATAAATCAAATATTTATTTTACACAAGTTTGGTCTATTCTACGACCAGTCCTAGCTCTTGTTCGACCAGTCCTAGCATTGGTTCGACTAGTCCAAGAAATTCCACGACCAGTCCTAAGTAGTTGAAGATTTTTAGGAATTTTTGGTACGCCCACGACCATCCTGGAGGTCCTTCGACTGGTCGTAGGAGTGGCTTCGACTCGTCCACGACCAGTCGTGGAGCTACGACTCAAAGTCCAGCAACGTAATTCCTGGTCTTACGATCAGTCGTAGGAATCTACGACCAGTCGTAGGTGTCCCACGACCAGTCGTAGGGTACTCACGACCAGTCGTGGAACGGCTTTCAAAGATCGCACTTAATTTTTCAAAAATCTGTTAGAGCTACGACCAGTCGTAGGTTTCTAAGACCAGTCGTAGGAGCGATTTCTGCTTCTATAAATTGAACACGAAATTCAGAGTTTTCATAACTTCAACTCCATTCGACTCAAGAATTTTCAAGTGATCACTCTGAGATAAGTTTGTGTTTATTTTAAGCTAGATTGTGCTTATTTAATATTCCTTTTTGCTAGCTTATTTAATTTGATTTTGTTTCTATATTCCAATCTTATTTGAAAAGAGGAATTATCTTATTCCTTCTTCTTGGAATCAAAATCAAATATAGCTACGCGCAACGAGTTAAATCTAAAATCAATTAGAACTTAGAACCTTATGAATGTGAGTATTGGAAATTGAACTTTAACATTCAAATCATCTACTCCGATTGGTTCTACCGGGCTGCTACGAAAAAGGAGAAATCCAGGTATTTTACAATTCTGTAAAATTCATTTTCTTTTGGTTTTGTTTGAGGTTAAGCCAGAAAAATCTCATTGTACTGGTTTTGTTTGAGGTTGAACCAGAAAAATCTCATTGTATTGGTTGTCAGAGGAAAACCAGAAAACTCAGAAAAGAGGGGTTTTTGAATTGTGTAAGCCCAAGTGAAAAAGACACAATTGTAAAGGTTTTTGGTGAACCTGTGAAAACCTATTTGATAGTGAACGCTAATATCCCCTGTGTGAGGATATTAGGAGTGGAGTAGCTTTTTGTGTGGCTGTTGGAAAACAGGTGTACACACAAGCGAACCACTATAACTCTTTGACTTGTGGTTTGAATGCTTGGTTAATTATCATATCTTTTATCATTCAATTGTGTGGAATGTACAAGTGGATGTGAATGTTGTAACTATTTACATTTCAAGCAAGTGTGGGGATTATTGTAATAATTTAGATCTATACTTTGTATTTAATTCCTTGCTATTTCATTTAATTATATTAATATTGAGTCCTTGATCCAAAAGAGGTTCTGAAATAAGGTTGTCCTACCATAAGCCCTTGTTGATTATGGTGTAAGGTTGTCCTTAGAACTGAATTTGCATCAATCTCTCGATACCTATTTATCAAGGTGTTTTAAATTTAGCTTTGTGAATTGATTCATGTTGTAAGGCTATTGGTTTAATTTATTTTCGCTAATTTTATCTTAAATTTGGCATAGTCCTATTCACCCCCCCCCCCCCCCCCCCCCCCCCCCCCCCCCCCCTTTAGGACATATAGCTTGGCCTTTTCAATATCTAGTAGTTGTAATCTTCTTCCATCTATGCCTGCGTTCCAGATCTGAAGGGAGACCTTTTAGTTTTATGTCTCGTTCGCCTATGTTCATATGCTAGGCCAACCTTAGCTATTGTAAGTTCTCAGTATCGCCATCGCCTACTTACTAGCACGCTGCTTTAGAGAAGTACCTTGCTGCTCCCATCGGGTCGCTGATCCCTCTGTAGTGGTGAGAAATTAGTTACATTTGAGATCCACATCCATGTCTTTGCATTCGTCCGTTCAATCATACAATTGTTACACCTTTATTGATTGTCAAGGCAAAAATTGCTCATTGGAGGGGAGAGCCCTAACCTCTTTGCAAATCACTTAGTTAAAATGAGCGCAAGATTGTTGGCTGAATAGGCGTTGGTCGATCGACCTAACACTACTCTATCTCCACACTAGGGTCAATGGTGATCGCCAGACCCATATCAGTCGTGGTATACTTATCCACATCAAGACAACAAATGCATAGCCGGAAACCACATTAACACATAGTTGAGATGAAAGTTAAGCGCGGCAAAAGTCAGATGCGGTCCGATCATCAGTTGCGCCGCAAGTGAATTTGGAGGCTTAACCTTTGCATTATGTGGACCACACCATACAATAATGGAATGCTTTAAAATTCAGACCTATACAATTATTAAGTGGGCCACACCATAAAAACAATGGACAACCATCCATAAATCTCCAAATTAATAGGGGTAGAGAAAATTACAGGCCTACAGGATTCATGTGATCCTGGGTTCAAGGAAGTGTGTCCTAAATCTATATTAGTGAGGCCATCTATGTTAGGGCCAACTAGAAATCTTGAAAAATGAATTATCAATGTTGAATGCACCGGAGAAGGTTCCATCATTAATTTGACTGTAATTTTGACTGCCCATCCCTCTCAAATACACCTTGATAAGAAGATTCTACACATTTGATTAACTTTTAGAAAAAGATGGATGTCCATATTGATTATTTTAAAACATAT
Source organism: Magnolia officinalis (assembly GCA_021015155.1). Taxonomy (NCBI): domain Eukaryota; kingdom Viridiplantae; phylum Streptophyta; class Magnoliopsida; order Magnoliales; family Magnoliaceae; genus Magnolia; species Magnolia officinalis. The sequence continues at coordinate 27,805 of JAJHSJ010001354.1, read as the reverse complement.
GTGACAATCAATCTAGACCGTCCATCATATGAGGCCCACTTTTGATATATAGTTCATCCTCTGAAAAATCACCTTGATCAGATAATGCAACCATCCATCAATAGCTACAGGAATGATGGTCGATATTGATTATACTTTGAAAGTTCAAACGATGATCTAGGCTTTCATCATGTTGGGCCCACCTTCAATTACTCATCCTCTCCATATGGACCACCCATTTCATTGGTTGACTAAGATCAACCGATAGAAGTAACTTTTAAGAGGGATGAGCAATCAGAGGTGCGCCTCACATGATTGATGGTCTGAATAAATGATGGACCTTATATATCATAATCAATATGGACCATCCATTCACAGCTATCCAGCTGAAACGAGTCGAGGGATTGGCAATCAAAGGCATGCCTAACATGATTAACGGTCTAGATAAACGATCGGGCCTGATATATTAGAATCATTATTGACCATCCATTTTTATAGCTATTGATCCATTTGAACATCCGGCTGAAAATGGCAAGAAAAAGGCGGGCCTAGAAGTTGGACATGGAGCAGGTCTGATACTCTGGCGGTGCATGATGCTTGATACGCACGCACTCAGAAATTGAGAACTTGGCATAAATTACTCAAATTAAACCGTCTAAATTGTGGAACTCATTGTAACTAAGCCACCGTCCCAAAATCATATTGCCTGATGAATCCTAACCTAACCTCTCGGGACACTGCTTGGCTGAAATGGGACCGTTGGATTTTCTCATATCAGCCCACCAATAAATACATACAATCCACTAGGCATATAATTAATAGGGATGTTTATAAAATGCCACCTACTTTTTGGACTTAAATAGATGGAATTAGTCCAAAAAATTTGTTTAAATGTCACCACTAACGGGAATGTATTTTTTTCACCATTTTAGGCTAAAATTCAAAAAACTACTTTAGCTAATTTATGAAAATGACAAAAATGCTTTTAATACACACCACACCACACCTAGAGCTAGGCATGGGACTCCGCAAATCCTACTCATTCAGATCCGACTTGATCCAAACTGAGTGGGTGATTCGATCTGAACTCAAACTGGGTCGAGTTCAAGTCACCCAGTAACTCGACTCAACTCAACCCGAAATCTAACTCGGCACTAATTCGACTCAATCCAAACTCGACTCTCTCTCTCTATCTATCTATCTATCTATCTATCTATCTATCTATATATATATATATATATATATATATATATATATATATATATATATATATATATAAAAACTCATATTAGACATTTCAGATTTAAGATATCATGTAGCTGATGAAGAGGCTGCAATTTTGGCAAGTGAATTTAGGCTTTGAGTGGTGATGTCAGCTTGTGAATACCTGCTACACCCCACTCGACTTGGTGATGACTTGACCCAACTCGGTACTTGTGACTGGGTCGGACTCGGTCCGGATTAGTCCAGGCCAAACTTGACTCGGATCGGGTCAGTCATGCTGTACTCGGTACCGAGTCGGTTCAAGTTTGGGTAGGCTTATTTCAAAACCAAATCGAGTCAGGTAAGCCCTAACTCAGCCCGACTCAACTCGATACCCAACTCTAACCACACCACACCTTAGGTGAGTTAGCTTAAGAATAAAAGCCAACCGAGAAAGCTTATACAATAAACACCTAACTAGTGAATGAGTAATTTTTATTTTCTCATTAATTGGTGAGCAATTTTTCTCACCCCCCATCGGGAGAGTAATTTTTACTCACCTCCTATGAGACACACTACACAGATCGTAACCGATAGTGGTCCATGTCTTCATTTTAAAACCAACCAAGGTGATCTTGGATCCTATTATGAAATGATTGGAAAGTTCTGAAATCTTCAGGGTCGCTTTTGACAAATTGGCTCATTGATCATGGAATCGTTAGAAAATGTGTCACAATAAATCAAGTAAGATAAGCTGCAATCATCAAACTTAGACCATACTATGATTGCTAATCACAATTGTACTTGATCTATCTTGCCATTGTGATAAAGCATTGGAAGAGCTTTCAAGTGGTATATATATCATGATGGGATTTTTGTCCCATGCTCGACCGGTCGTGAGCCTCACTCGACCGGTCAAGGGCTGGTGCACGACCAGTCGTGGAGTGGAGTCCTAACTCGACTCAAAGTCTAGTGACTTTAGGCTATTTTTGTCCAGGGTGCTCAACCGGTCGTGGGTGGCGCTCGACTGGTCAAAGCCTCGTCTCAACCAATCGGGGTTACGCAGATTCGTTCCGCGATTTTATGCGGATTGCGGATTTTGAGTCCTTTCGCAACAAGGATGCGGAAGGGAGTTTCCTAAACTATAAATAGGAGGTACCTAGGGCTATCTAGGTACGACAAGAGGGTTTCCTAAAGCTTTACAAGGGATTTGCTAAAGGGTTTAGGTCTATCAAAGGTGTGAGAGAAAGAGAGAGAGGAAGCTTGTAGAAGGGAGGTTATGCTCGTAGAGGTTATCTACTGTGCAATTTATATCTCGGCGCTTCTACGTCCTCGTAATCGGTGAGATCTCTTCATTTTTCTTTTATTCTCTCATTGTTTATCGACTCCTGCGTGAGTGAAGACGGTTGTAACGTTCTACTTCATAGTGGATTGTTGATCTGGACGAGGTCCCGTGGTTTTTTACCTCTTTGAGGTTTTCCACGTAAATATCTCTTGTGTGATGTGTGATTTATGCTTTATTATCCATAATTCTGGTTTGTTTCGGGAGGCTAGATCCTAAGGTTTTGTGCAAGGCCCCCAACAGATCATGGGAAATGGGCCTAAGGTTTGTGAGATCCATGGACTGCAATGACTAATAGTTATTAAGAGGGCTCTAGGATTTTTTGAGCCAATTCAAGAGAATTCTAAGCTTAATCCAAGATCTCCTTTAACATGTGAGATTAATGAATAAAACGTCTTCTTAACCCCCTTTTACTATATTAATAAATTAATGAATCTCTCTAAAAATGCTTATGGAAATTAAACAAATACTTAATTTAGCAAGTTTTAAAGTGATTCCTTATTAACTACTTATCCAAAATAAGCAAATACCATCTTCTCCAATAGATGAGAATAATCCTCTCTATTTAGAACTATTCCTTTTTAAATACCTCTCATCTTCTTCAATTTTGTAGGATTGCCACTCAAGAGCTCTATAAATAAGAAAACTATCTAAAACTGACAAGTCTTTTGGCATTTGAATTTCTTAAGCTCTCATGTTCTAAGTGTTGGGGATTTTGGCCTGCGAAATCACACAGATCTAGATCTAGGATAGCAATCCAATGGCACCATGCACACACAAGAGAACACAGATTTAACGTGGAAAACCCTTGTGGGAAAAAACCACGGCACGATTACAAAGAGAGAGGACTTACCCAATTCGAACAACCTCGAATCTCACCCTTGCTACATCCTTTAGAAACCTTAAAATCCTTTTAGGAACCCTTGGAACTCCTTTAGAAAGCCTTAGAATCCCTCTCAATCCCACATACACCCCTTTATATAAGTTTAGAAAGAAGTAGAATCGAAATAGGAAACAAAAATCGCAAAATCTACGTTTCTGCAATCGCATCTGCGGAACTCTTCGATGTCATCGAAGGTCTCTCGATGACAGCTTCGATATCATCGACGGTCCTTCGATGATATCGAAACAGGACCAAAACTGTCCAGCGACCAGGGGTGAAAAATTCTGTGAATTATCAATGACATCGAGCAACCGTCGATGTCATCGACGACTGGCTTCGATGTCATCGAAATCATGTCGATATCATCGACAGACCACCAAACAGATTTAAGACATCTGTCCATAACAATCTCTACCATGTCTTCAATCTTCATCCGTGTAGCTTCTTAACCTCCTCTTATCTCTTCATCACATCATAGCTTCTTGTGCACACTCTGTCTTCCTTTTACGCCATCGCCAAGCCTAGAGAAGTTTTACAGACCTTGAACTTCTCTACAGGAACGATCTAGGAGAGCATGTCCGTTGGATCAGAATCCACATGCCCAACCATCTTTGCTCCTGTCTTCCCAAAAGAAAAGGCGTAGTCTTCTTACCATCTCACCACTATCCAATATTGCTTGTCGGGGTACTTGCTCACAACACTGATAGCCTGTGAAATAACCGGTCTAATCCAGACCATGGCATACACTGCCAACCGCATTCGAATAAGGCTCATAAGATATCCTGCTTTTCCTCATCTATTTTGGGACATGTCCTGAGGAGAACTTGAGGAGTGACGTGTAGGGAACGCTTTCCGGCTTTACCTGGCCTATCACTTCCTTGATCAATACCTACACACAAGGTATTCTTCCTGTGATTACCAAAGCCTACTCCTCTTTCAGTTTCAACGCCGAGAACCATCTTTGTAGCCCCCGATCCTTCATCCTAAATGTCCCACTTAACCGAGTCTTCAGTATATTGATTTCAGACATGTCATAATTGACGATCTACATGTCATCAATTCCTGACTCACCATGAAGGAATCAAACCACTGCCTAGGCGACAGGTCAAACCACGACCTCCTGCAAAGTCTTTTCTCAGCCCATTTAACTTTGAACTGCTTTGGTTGCTTCATGTAGATCTGTTCTTCACTTTCCCTTGCAGAAGTGCAGACTCCATATCCATCCTTCCAGCTCAAGATCACATTGGCCAACCAGCGTCAATCACAGATCTAATAGACACCTGATATACCATCGGCGGAATATCTCTGAGAAGCCGATCCATTCTCTTTGAGCATAACCCTTCGCTACCAACCTCGCCCTGTATCTATGTTGTATCCTCCTAAAGATCCACATGCATCCAAATGCTCTCCAGCCCACTGGAAGCTCCACCTGCTCCCATATATCAGTCTGGTACAACGAATCCATCACATCGTCCATAGTCACCTTTCACTTCTCAGCACCAGGCTCACCTAGAGCCATCTGAATAGAAGATGAATCCCCTGCGATATTGGAGTCGTTCATGTACCTTGCCGATATCCTGTGATCATGCTGTGTGATTCTTCTCACAAGTGGTTGCTCCACCTGTTCTGTATCTCTGTTCGCACATCTCAGCCTTCCTGCCCTGCCCGCTCATGTGGTCATGCCCAACATGCCACACACTTGCAGAGGCGGAATCCGCTACATCCACTGCAGCTTCACCTTTTGAAGTGCTCCTGATCAACCTGTACAAGTTACCGAGTCGTTGCGCTTTCATGATTACCCGTGCCCCCTTAGATACCTTAAGAGCACTATCAATACCTATGTACTTGCATCCTTTTGCCTCAAGTACACCAAGACAAATCAGATTTTGCTTCAAATCAGGAATGTGCCTGACATCAGTCAAGGTACACTCTACCCCATCAAACATCCTGATGCGCACCGTACCAACAACCACAACATTACAGGCAAAGCCATTGCCCACAAAACACCCGTCCACCATCGCACTCGTTATAGCTGGCAAACCAACTCCGATGAAGAGTTATGTGAAAAGATAACCCTATGTCTAGCATCCACTCGTCCTTACGATCATCGTATGGTCGCCTGATAGTATACACAGACAAAACATCACCATCACATCCACTCGATCCATCTGACGTGGTAGCATTGGCCTCCCTGTACGAAGCCTCAGAATCTTCTCTCTTCGATTTAGGATTTCCACAATCCTTCTTTGTAACAGCCCACGCCCACACTGTATGATATTGTCCGCTCTGGGCACAGCCCGCATGGTTTTGTTCTTGAGAGACTCCTCCAAAAGGCCTCATACAGTATAGGGTGATAACTCTACATATAACCACCACAACTTCAGACGACACTTCCGATGTGGGATAAAGCTTCACCTTTCACTGTGTGCAGAGTAGCCTGCCAGCCACACAGTAGCCTGCCAGCTATCTTGGGGCCCGCCCACGTGTGCCCGCCCACATGTGACCACAGTGACGGGGCGTCACAATATCCCCCACCGAGGGCAGAGCCGTCCTCGGCTCTGATACCATTTGTAACAGCCAACACCCACACTGTATGATATTGTCCGCTCTGGGCACAGCCCGCATGGTTTTATTCTTGGGAGACTCCTCCAAAAGGCCTCATACAGTATAGGGTGATAACTCTACATATAACCACCACAACTTCAGACGGCACTTCTGATGTGGGATAAAGCTTCACCTTTCACTGTGTGCACAGTAGCCTGCCAGCCACACAGTAGCCTGCCAGCCATCTTGGGGCCCGCCCACGTGTGCCCGCCCACATGTGACCACAGTGACGGGGCGTCACATTCTTCACATGTCCTTCCTTCCCACAATTCCAGCACTTTACCTTTCCTTTGCCCTTGCCCTTTAATTTGGATCTATAGCCTGAAGAACCCGTACCTTGTTCAGAATTCCTACCCATTGTAAATAGTGCATCAGAAGATGTCCCCATGTCGCCGTTTAGCTTTCTCATAGCCTTCCCTTGAAGAGCTGAGATAATGGTGTTGACACTCAAGGTTTTATTCGTGCTACACATAGTGTCCTTTAATAACTCATATGGCGTCGGAAGAGAATTTAGCAACATACATGCTTGTTCTTCATCTTTCATCATTTCCTCCATATCCAACAATTTGTAAACTAATTTATTAAAGTTGATGATGTGAGCCTCCAGATCTTCACCCTCTGCTATCTTTAAGTTATACTACTGCCGCTTCAAGTGTAGGCGATTTTCAGAGAATTTTTTCACATAGACATCCTCTAACTTCGCCCATAACTTAGCCGCAGTTTTCTCCCTCATGACGTTGTAGAGAACCTCATCCGTGAGATATAAACGGATCGACAATAATGCCTTCTTATCAAGAGTATTCCATTCATCATCAGTCATAGTAGACTTTCGCTCCTCAAGAGCACCATCTTCGCCTTGCTTGATTAAGGAACTCATCATCTTGATCTTCCATAACTCAAAATTATTTTTCCTTGAGTACTTCTCAATCTCATACCTGATGCTCGCCATTATTACTAATCCTGCAGATTCAGATCTGTGCCCCAACGATTGCTCTGATACCACTTGTTGGGGATTTTAGCCCCCGGAATCACACAAATCTAAATCTAGGATGGCAATCCAATAGCACTAAGCACACACAAGAGAACACAAATTTAAAGTGGAAAACCCTTGCGGGAAAAAACCACGGCACAAAGCAACAGATCTCCACTATGAAAATAGAAATTTCAAAGAGAGATGACTTACCCGATTCAAACAACCTCGAATCTCACCCTTGCTACACCCTTTAGAAACCCTAAAATCCTTTTAGAAACCCTTGGAACTCCTTTAGAAAGTCTTAGAATCTCTCTCAATCCCGCATACACCCCTTTATATAAGTTTAGAAAGAAGTAGAATCGGAATAGGAAACAAAAATTGCAAAATCTGCATTTCCGCAATCGCATCTGCGGAACTCTTCGATGTCATTGAAGGTCTCTCGATGACAGCTTCGATATCATCGACAGTCCTTCGATGATATCGAAACAGGACCAAAACTCTCCAGCGACCAGGGGTGAAAAATTCTGTGAATTATTGATGGCATCGAGCAACCATCAATGCCATCGACGACCGGCTTCAATGTCATCGAAACCCTGTCGATATCATCGACAGACCACCAGACAGATTTAAGATAATCTGTCCATAACAACCCAAGAAAAGAGAGATAAGAATAGATCAGGAAGTGAGGAAGAAGAGCTAAAATTTGAGTGTAAAGGAGAACTTGAAAAGTATTACTATGGCTTGATTTCTCCCTTTCAATAAGCCGAATTTCGACGATTGAAAGCTGCTTATTGATCAACAAGGAGTTCAAGGCCAAGAAGACCATCAAAGGTTTCCCCGTTATTTCATTTTATTATATTATTTTTTTTAAATTTCATTTGCTCGCTATTTTATGTATTATATTCAAATCCTATTAAATGCACTAAATTTTGTTGAATTCTCTTTCCGTCGTGTATGTTTCTTGGTGCAGGTAAGAAAAGGTGTCCAACCCTTTATTCTCTTGTAATTAGATTCCTTACTCAAATACCTAGTTAGGTCACCTGATCTTGGAGTCAAATTATTCTACTTATTATGTAGTTCTAGCTCTTTACACACTAAACTACAAGATCTAGTGGTGACTTGAGCCTAAATGCACCTTGATATTGAATGTAGACCCCGACGCCTACACACATGTATATCTTTGCATATCAATACAAGGATTAATCCAAATAATTTCCATGATCTTAAAATGGTTCAGATTGCTGTCCACCTATTTTTAAATGGTGTAAATTACTCATCACAATCTTTGGATGGTCCAGATTGCTGTCAATGTACTTTTGAACGGTCTAGATAGCTGTTCATATACTTCAGAAGGGACCAACTCACTAACCACCTAGTGTTGAATTGTCTAAATAACTGTCCATTGTCTGATTGCTATCTGCTCACTTTTTAAATGGTTCATATTGATGTCCATAGTTATTGATTCATGATCTAATGGCATTTTCATAGTAAATAATATAATGCCTGTCACATCAACTTGGGTGGAGAATAGTAAAATAAATAGAACCTTCAAAATGTGGGTGGTGAGATGCAAAGAAAAATACTTTAGGGGGTTTTTGTTTAATTAAGAAAAAACAGGCGGTATTTTATAAAAACCCCTAATTAATAAACTCTAATTTTCGGTTTATTATGAATGTAAGGGTCGGGTAATGTGGTCACTTCAATTTGAGAAGAGAAAATTAGGACTGTGGACCCCACCTTTTAGCCGGCTGGTTTTATGAAAGAAGACAAACCTTCTTTTGCAAGTTGGACCTCCACGTACGGGAGCGAATTTGAGGATGAAAATACCCCTTGCTTTCGAAGACGAGCGCTGACGCTCCTCCAGCCAAGAGTTGTACGAACGGCTCAAAAGAGATCAAAGTTACATGCCCCCACAACTATGTATTTATCCACAACGTTCATCCATATTTAGAGATCATTTCGGAGCATTATCCAAAAAAAAAAAAAATCATATCCAAATCAAATGGACCACACCACAAAGAGCAGCGGGAAAATTGATTTTTACCGTTAAAAATTTTGTAGGGCCCACCACTTGATAGTTAAATCTGTCTTATTTTACGTCTCAAGCTTAATATGAGCTCGCCAAATCGATGGACGGTTTGGATATAACACAAACTCATAATGGGACCCACAAAAGGCGGTGGGATTACAACAGCCAAAAAAAAAAAAAAAAAATCTATAGCTACGGATTATAACCGTAGCCATATCCGTAGTTAGCCTATAAAATCGGCGAGGCAAACTAGAAAACGGCGGGGCAAATACTAGAAAACGGCGAGGTAAAAATGGCGGGGCAAGCATGAAAACGGCGGGGCAAACTAGAAAATCGGCGGGGCAAGCATGAAAAACGGCGGGGCAATTATGAAAAAAACGGCGGGGCAAACTAGAAAATCGGTGGGGGCAAGCATGAAAAGCGGCGGGGGGCAAGCATGAAAAACGGCGGGGCAAACTAGAAAATCGGCGGGGCAAGCATGAAAAATGGCGGGGCAACCATGAAAAAACGGCGGGCAAACTAGAAAAATCGGCGGGGCAAACATGAAAAACAGCGGGGAACCTAGAAAATCGGCGGGGCAGCATAAAAAACGGTGGGGCAAACTAGAAAATCGGCGGGGCAAGCATGAAAAACTGTTGGGCAAACTAGAAAACGGCGGGAAAAAAAATTCCATGTATTGTCGATATATCGACAATATGTTGATATATCGATATATCGGCGGGGCAAGCATGAAAATCGGCGGGGCAAAAAAAAAAATTCCATGTATCGTCGATATATCGACAATATATCGATATATCGATATATCGGCGGGGCAAGCATGAAAATCGGGCGGGGCAAAAAAATTTCCAGTATCGTCGATATATCGACAATAGATCGATATATCGATAAATATGTCGATATATCATGCTGATTTTGTCGATATATCGACATATGGTCGATAATATCGAATTAAGTCCTCATTTGTCCAGTGACTTAACCAAAAAATTCCATGTAACGTAGATATATCGACTATATGTGATATATCGATGCTTTATTTTGTCGATATATCTACATATTGTCGATATATCGATGCAGTCTGTTGTTGTTGTTTTGTTTTGTTTTTTTTTTTAATATATATGTTGCGTTGCTTTTGTGGGTCCATCATGATGTCTGTGTTATATCCAAACCGTCCATCTATTTGGCGAGCTCATATTAAGGCTTGAAACGAAAAATAAGATAGATCCAACTATCAAGTGGACCACACTGTAAAATACAGTGGGGAATGAATGTCTACCTTTGAAACCTTTTAGGGGTTACAGAAGTTTTGGATCATTATGAAATTTGTTTTTCCTTTCATTCAGGTCTTTGTGACCCTATGAATGAACTTAGACGGGGAGGATTCTCACAAACATCACAGTGGGCCCCCAAAAAGTTTTTAATGGTTGATGCTCATTCAACACAGTTTCCTGTAATGTGGTACACTTGAGATTTGCATATACTTTATTTTTTGTCTCATACCATAAAATGATGTGGAAAAATATATGGACGGTATGGATGAAAAGCATACATCATGGTGGGGCTCATAGACCACTGAACATTTACCATTACATAGTGGCAGGGGAGTACCCAATCCGTTTACGTGAAAGGAGGGGTATTTTCGTCCAAAAATTCTGTCACCGCAGGTGGAGGTCTAAGTTGCAAAATAAGGTTTGTCTTCTTTCATAAAACCAGCTGGCTAAAAGGTGGGGACCACAGTCCTAATTTTCTCATTTGAGAACCGCGGATTGCGTACTACCCCGCCCGTCCCTAGCTCCGAACGGCAGTTCTGTGGGTAGGCCCACCGTAATGTATCTGTGCATCCAAATCGTCTATCCCTTTTCTCAGAGTATTTTAAGGCATAAACACAAAAATGAGGCAGATCCAACCCTCAAGTGAACCGCACCAAATAATAAGCTTGGTTGTATTAAAATGCACAAAACATTCAACGTCAGTTGCATTAAATGCAAGAGTCATCTGTGGTGTGGTCCATTTGATCGTTGGATCTGCGTCATTTTTGTCTGAATGCCTTAAAATAATCTGAGAAAACGGATAGACGGTTTGGATGTACAGATACATCACGGTGGGCCCGCCCACAGAACTGCCCGTTCGGAGGTAGGGACGGGCGGGGTTAGTACGCAATCCGCGTCCTGGGTGCCCGCGTGTGATCCATTCACTCCGCCAGAGTACCAGAGCCTTCCTCGTCTCGTCGCCCTAGCTGAGAAACGCTTCTCTGTCGGAGAAAGAGGCTGACAAAAACCGAGATAGGAGTTTGAATCCAAGCCCGCAAGAAGAAAGAAGAAAGAAGAAAGAAAGGGGAAGAAGAAAGAGAGGAAATCAAAAGACATGACGAAAACCTCATACCATGAGCTGAGAGGTGGCAAGCACTTCCGCCAACGCCTCCTCCTCTCCACCCTCTCTTCCACGCCTATCCTCATCCACGACATCCGATCCGAAGACACGTGGCCCGGCCTCCGTCCTCATGAGATCAATCTCCTCCGTTTGATCGAGACTATCAGCGACGATTGCCAAGTCAAGATCTACGAAACTGGTACGCTCACATACCCCATCCCTGGTTAGGCCGCGTTTGGATGCACCATCCAATTGAATTGCAATGATAGTGAAGTAGGATAACTAACCACTTGCTCTAAAAGATCGAACTAATAGAGCATGGCGAATCAATCCCTTTATCTCATAGCCCATGCTCCACATCCCATAGGTTAGATCCTCGGCCGAATCCCCCTCATGGCCCCACATCACATGGGTTCCGCCTCACACGTGCCACCCACCCTGATTGTGCCCCTGCATCCCACAAGCCACTCCACTTGAGCCCAGTGTGAAAATGCCCCTGCATTAGATAGTGATCAGTTCCTTCTTCTTCTTTTTTCCTCTATTCTGGCATTCCGAATTTCAATTAGGCTTCCTTTCGAATTGCATTGATAGTAATTCAGTTTTCATCCAAACGCGGCCTAGATAACTCGAAAAGAGTAAGTCTCATGCCTTACTCTTTGCTCAATCGCTCTCTCCTAAAGTTTTACAGTATGGCTCATAAATTAATCCCATGAATATGATAATTAGTGCAGTTTTGTATGTCTCTTTTATTCTTATAAATAAGTACCACAGTACTTTTCCTCCATTTGTTTGGCATTTTCTTTAATCTTACAATCTTGTTGAATAACTTCGTCAACCAAAATTACCCAGTATCTCCTATACACTTCCAAACCTCTGTTTGTATACCATCTTGTTCGAGGGCCTTTCTTATTTTTATCTTTCTCAAAGCTTCTTTAACTTTAGATATCATAATCCTATGAAAGTATTTCTGGTCTCCAATGTCGTTTGAGTGTATCGTTCCTTCTATCTTCAGGATCTCCATCCTGACTGGTTGTCATTTAACAAGTTTTGAACATTGCTTCTCCACCAAAGTTCGCAATATCAGCATCGATGCCATGTATCGCACCCTTGGGATACAAAAACATACTGGCATCGCAAAGCAAAATATCACATGCATCGGGGAATGCATTGCTGTTTGAGGGAAACATTGGGTTAATGATAGAATTTTGAATGAAACTTCAGGAGATGTTAAAAGGGACATGATTATACACTTAGAACTCAAAACGTCACAAAAACGAGTATGCATTAGAAGTTTCTTTTGTAAAGGGTCCTAAAGTATGCGCTGTCTAATAGAAGTGATGTAGTTATATCCAAAATGATTTCATACTATTCATAAACTATAAAATAGAAATATGTGAACACAACCAATGCATCTAAAGTTTTTTTTTTAAAAAAAGGGAAGCAAAAATACATATGTGCACCATTGCCCTTTACACCCTTGCTTACACTCGTTAACTTCTTATATAGATCAGCCTATAATAGATAAATCAGTATATATTTCTTTAAAGTTAAATTTTAAATTATTTTTGGTATCTTTAATTAAAAAATATTTTCTTCCAAAAATTATGGAAATTGTCACCATTCCGTAGTTTGGCTTACAAATTACAATTAGAGTGTTGTGATTTTTTTACATTTGTTTTAATTTAGATGGGTGAAAAATGGAGATTTGGAGATTTTTTTCCAATTTCTTTGAGTTTTTCCAAATTTGAAAATCGGAGCTCAAAATCTATGATTTTGCATCCAAATCATGTATAATCATTGATTACAAACATGTTTTAACAAGTTATGAGCAATTATTTTAGCAAAAAATGAGGAAAAACACTATTTCTTACTGAATGGGTTTCCGGCCCTTTTCCTTGTTCAATCTCGATTTGCTGCCCAAATATGTGATCTTTTCCACAACAATCGAAATGGGTTGCCTAAATAGACTCTAGAACCGATCACAACAAAAAGAAATTGGTGAAAAAGTTGGTATTTTTTGTGTGTCCATGTACTGTTGATACATGCGACATGGAATATAGATACTGCGAAGGGCTAATGCAGCATGGTATATCTTCTATAAAATCTTTGATCTGGGGGTTTTACAACTCCTTGGGTATATCATATCGGTCACTATCGATACCGATAATATCGACTAGTATTATTGATATTGTGAACACTGTTCTTTAGAACTCCCTAGGTATGTCGTATCAGTCATTGCTGATACTAATAATGTCGGTCAATATTATTGATATTGTGAACATTATTCTCCACCTTTCGTTGATCTCATTGCCTTTACTGGTGGTATCTTCTGCTTATCGCTCTTAATATATCTAACATGATCTAGGTTCCTACGCTTCTTGTCTTTCATTTTTGTAAGTTTGAAGACATGTTTCTTACCTTCTTCCATCCCTAATCTTCAAAAGATAGCCTCATGTTTAGCCTCATTGACTACTTCCTTGGCAATTTTTTTTTGGCATTTAAAAAAAAAAAAATTTTACTCACTTTCTTCCATCCATTAATGCAAAAATCTATCACCAGCAACCTATGTTGCGTAGTTAAACTCACTCCTGGTATAACCTTGCAATCCTTACATATTAATCATTTTGTTTTCCCAAATAGAAAGAAATATATTTGGCTTGTATATGATCCAGTTTTTAAAGCTCGGGAGATGCTTTCGCAATGTGTATAAGACTTGGGAATAGATCATTATGAGGGTTAAGGGTATGGTGTCGGATTGGGCATTGTATGTTTAGGGTGCGCCGTTTGGCCTCTCTTCCTTTTTTGGTGCAGTTTTTGCTGGTCGTTTTGTCTCGTTTCATGCGAGTTCTAATAAAATTTCATCACCTTTCAAAAAAAAAAGAAAAAGATCCACTTTTGAAAGTTATTGAATTTTCACCTCTCTTTTTTAAGTATGTAATTGGTAGAGCTAGATTGTACGCTATAGCGAAATCAAGGATAGCATCCCTTATCTGATTTCTTCTCCAAAATCCCTATGTATGCTCTCATATCCTCTACTTTCTTTTCCTATATGACCATTAAGTCTCCTCTTACAAATATGTTCTCTTCATTCGGCATTACTTGCATTAGTCCATTCGTATCCTCCTAGAGTTGTGTCTATCCTTATCCAATCAGATACAGACTTCCCTAAATTAGTACAACTATACGAGATGTACTACCATAAAAAAAGGAAAAAAAAAAAAAAAAACTATATGAGATGTACTCTCCCGCATGACACCATAATTTTGATGTTGCTTAGGGTTTTATAATAAAATGTAAGTGTGTGAGAGACTTGGCCATTCTCAATACAACCCTCTTCTCTCTCAAAAATTTCCTCTTCTTCTTCACCACCATGTCAATTATTACATAGTATTAGAGGATATTTCTTTCTAAAACTTAAAAGAGAAGTGACTCCTCCCTTCTCCCCTCTTCCCTATTTTCTCTTCCCCTTCCCCTTTTTACCTTTTTCCCATCTCTTCCTTTCCCTTCTTTCGGCGACCCCAACTGAATCCACTGAAGCAAATCTTCGACATTCCTTTAATCAAATCTTACAGATCTTGTATAAAGTACCTACAAATTCTTTCTTTAAAAAAAAAAAAAAATCCAACAAATTTGTTGGATGCCAGTTTCTTTACCTAGTTTGTGGGGCTCAAATTAGTATGCTCCATTTGATCATTAGGTGGGTTCTGCTGTGTTGCACCATTGTCCCCATATCACTAGGATTGGATAATTCTACCTGTTCATTTCTGGATCACCATTCGGATGATTAAAAACTGTCCAGTCAGTGGGATTTTTTAGCACAATGGATCCGTGGAGCAATGCATGTAGTGCAGCACAATGGATCCACAAAATGATGCATCTGTAGCACAATGGATCCACAGAATGATGCATCTGTAGCACAATGGATCCACGAAATGATGCATCTGTAGCACAATGGATCCAAGGGAGTGGAGATCTTACCAACTGCGTCTGGATAATCAATGGTGGAAGCTTACTGATTCATTACAGTTGCCTGGGACTCTGACAGCTGCTCCCCTCCTTGGATCATTAACAAAACGTTTCCCATCCTTAGTTGTACAATCCTTCTAATTAGGTGCTGCTCCCACTTTGAATCGTGCTCTCTATCTTGCTTCCAGCCTGTTTATACTTGACATATTTTGAAACAGACCTTCCATGCTCTTTCACCTGAATCTGTTGTCACTTTGCTTGACGCTTCGTGCAACTATATTCCTGTCATTTAGAGATATTTTTTTGTCAGATTATGAGAGAGACCAATTCCTTGCTGATTCATTGGCTAAGGGTTTCTTGCTGCCATCTATCGATTGGTAAGCCATTGCTTTGATGGATCCTTGCAGTGTTTTACCCAATGGGTTTTTTAATAAATTTTCTGTTGTCGGTAAAAAAAAAAAATCTAATATATGGTCTGGATGACCAATTTCTATGTGAGCTCACAATGAGCACCAGTGCTCACTGAATGGATAACTTTTCTTGATGTGAATTATTCTTCATATTCATACTCACTGACTGATAAATTCTTCATCTTCGTACTAACTGACTGATAAATGCACCAGCCCTTCGTACTATTCATGATACTGTATTGCCAAAAGTAGAAAGGACATATACCAGCCTGAGTGGGTTTAGGTGCTGGCTCCCTTCTTATATTTATTCAACTTTTTTTTTTTTTACAGGAACAAAACTGAAGTATAAACCTGGAGTCTTGACGGGTGGGAAGTGTGAGCATGACTGTGGTGTTAGCCGTTCGATAGGTTATTTCCTTGAACCATTGATTGTGCTCGGATTGTTCGGGAAGAAGCCTCTCTCTATAAGGCTTAGAGGTCTGGATTCTTTGAATTTATATTATCTATTTTGTATAAAGGGAGAAATGCATGTCGTTTTCATACTATGACTAATTTAATGAATTTGCAGTCAACTTGGTCCAGCTTTTATCATGTATATTTAGCCCCTGTTTGGTAGGCTGTAGACACCTAAAAATGAGTTGATCTCGTTGTAGTTAACAGTAATTATGAAGTAGAGATCTTCTCCAACGGATAATTACTGTTAACAAAATGAGATCAACTCATTTTTAGGCATCTGCTAAACAGAACCGTAAGTGTTTATGAAAAAGATTATGAAGGCAAAGCTCCAATTGACATAGGATTCGAACTTATCATGTGGTCTATCTGCAACTGGGTGATGTGGCCACAATAACATAGTTAGAATGTCTCACTTGGATGCTTATGTGAAAGCATGGTTTGACGGCTCGTTGAAGTCTGATGTGACTCAAATGCATCAACTTGTACTAGATCGAGGCCAATCAAGTTTGGATGTGTCTTATACCATGGTGCTGACTTGGGCAGTCAACCTCTATCTATCCCAAATCACTATGAATTTGACCCTGAACCAAAAGCAGTTGTGCCCTCCTAGATAGCTTTATGGCAAACTAGAAACCGATGCATGAGCATCAGGATATGATTAGTATACTTCTGAGTGTGCAATCTGGAAATTAGGCAATTTCATGTAAGAAACAGATGGAAAAATGACATCTGCATCCTACACGAAAATCCACAAATCCAAATTCCATTTATTGTGACCCCTTAAACCCAACTTTGACAAAATTGACCTAGGCTACCCAATTGGACCCCAACATCATAGTTTTCTACAAAGATACAACTAATCCCTTGGTTTGTAGATTTTGCTATATTTTCTTAACCGTCATTTATAGCCACTCATTCCAGGGTTAGGATCTTCCAATCTGGGTGAATTGTCGGGCATCTCCCATCTGCGGCAGGTTCCATTAAAACAAAGTTCTGGATCATAAACTATGGACCCTATTTGGATCGAATGGTGCAGCGAGACCCTATTCTCATTCTGATGCATTAGGATTTAGGAGCTAATAATTCCTCTTGGGAAAGATATGGTTCTCTTGGCTCTTTTTTTTGTAGTGAATAATGCATGCAGTTAGCTTGAACCAGTGATTTAAATATCAATAGTATCGGCTGATACTATTTATATTGCTTGTGGCTGATACAATATGTAAGAGGAGTTCTTAGCTTCCTCTGTGTCGTACAAAATATCTCAACGTATCGCTGATATATCCCGACATATCAATACATTGTGATATTTTGCCAAAAACCCTTCATAAAATTCCCCTGTATCATTGATACATGCGATATGTATCAGCCACACATTGCAATACATTCCCCTACTGGAATTTTGGCAAAAAATCGCAAAAAAACCCCACGAAAATCCAAATTCTCATAATTTTTGGGGGAATATGTTTTTATACTTTTATTGTATGATTTATGAATTATATGAACTCATTTTGAGTATAATTGCCTTACGTTTGTCAAACAACACAGTTTAGCTCTGTGTAGACTTTTTTTTTTTTTTGATTTCTAATGTGTGTGTAATCATGTCTCTTTCGGTATATCCTGAAGTTTTATTGAAAAGTTCCATCATTCCCAATGTTTTCCTCAAACAACAATATATTCCCCTATACATGTGATATTTTCCATGCGATATCGATATGTTTCCGTGTCCCAAGGGTGCAATACGTGCATCAATACTGATATTTAAATCACTGGCTTGAACATAATGTTGTGCACAGGGATTACAAACGATTCAAAAGATCCATCTATTGATACTTTTCGAACAACTACACTGCATATTCTCAAGCACTTTGGAGTTCCTTCAGAAGGACTGGAATTGAAAATTGAAAGTCGTGGAGCCCCTCCTCATGGCGGTGGAGAAGTACTTCTGAAAGTTCCAATGATACATAATAGCTTATCAGTGAGTCTTCCTGGTATTATGTGATTGCATTTTCATGTTGCTTCATTCTCCTAGTAGTTCTCACTTCAATATAGTTATTTCCTGCAGGCAGTCACTTGGGAAGATGTAGGAATGGTTAAGTCCATTAGAGGAGTAACATTCTCTACCAGAGTGTCTCCTCAATTTGAAAACTCCATGATACATTCCGCCCGTGGAATCTTCAACCTCTTAATTCCCGATGTTCACATATTTAGCGACCATAAATCTGGTGCACAAGCAGGAAAGTATGTTTCTTTTTCATGTCAAGCAGCCATTTAACTTCAAATAGCTAATGCAATTTTAGAATCCATATGAGGGTCTAATCCATTTCTATGGCCCATACCAGTTTTTCAAGCTTAGTGCATGGAAAGCAACTTCATGATAATATATGGATATTCCAATAATTGGGATTGGTTCCATTTTTCCGGTGGAGTAATCCACCACGTGTTTGGGACAGCTTTGGAAATGAACGCTTCAATAGGGGGTTCCCCTTTTCCTGCTTTGCCCACCCTAAACAAAATGTGAAATCATATCAATTTGCTTTATGCATGGACAGACAACTGATTAGATTTTTAACAAGATGTTTGCTGATTGATTCATTCTATAGGTTAATATTAGGAAAGAAAGATTTTTGTGTGTGTGTGTGTGTGTGTTCTGGCATATTAAGAACATGTCTCGCTCTAAAAAGGGGTGGGGACACCCTATCGTCATTAAAAAATAATAATAATTAAATTTAAGAACATGTTTCATTTGCTTGTCTTTAGATTTTGAGTGGTGGTGACTCTTGAACTGTACTGTGGCATACATTTACGGCATTTAAGACCCATCCAAATTGCCAGCCCTGCTGATGGAGCATTGTCCAAGACCCACACTGATCACATGATCTTGCCCATTTGATTTTGCTTGCTGAATTTGGACCATCAGCCGACTGGATGTGAGGATCATTCAGTTGGTGTATGTTTTTCAGGATTTGTTCCATGCACAAGCGGCCCCATGATTTGGATGGTCTTGACTGATGTACAATGTCAATGAGTCTGCACAATCTAAAAAATGGTGACAAATGGAATATGTAATAGGGGTGCAACTCGAGCTTGGTGGGTTTGGTCAGGTTGAGGGTCGGCCTCAACGTTCCACCCGATCCAACCCAAATTCCAACCCGAGGTGCCCAACCTGAACCCAACCTAAATTCCTCTATGCTGAGCCCTAAGCCTACCCAAACCCAGAATGACCCAACCGAACCTGACCCAAATACATGTGATTGTGTCCAACCTGACCTAACCTGGCCCGAATATGCTCAACCCGAACCCAACCCAATTTCAAATGGGGTTGGAGTTTTCCAACCCTAAACAGACCCAAGGCCCTGATAACCTGACCCAACCTACCGAAGCTTTGCTTTGTTCAGTCCTAATCTGTAATGTTGTTCCTGTAGACATGTTTCTGTCAAGCGCATGTATTTTGTTGTTCGTGAGAGGTTCAATTTTATAATTTCCCCTTCAATTTGAATTGAAGATATATTCATCGCAAGATTTCATCAGTTTCTATATTTAACCTCAAATTCCAAATCTATTCATCTGTCTTTATACATTATCGAGCTCACAAAGAGATCCATCTTATGGCAGCTCACCTGGCTATGGCATATCTTTAGTTGCCGAGACTACCTCTGGCTGCTTGATCTCCGCCGATACCGCCGTCTGTTATGCACGAGGAGCTGATAAAGACAGTTTTGAAGATTCTGAAAAGAAGCCGGAGCTGATGTCTCCAGATGACCTTGGGTGTCCAAGCTGCTTCAATGCTACTTGTAGAGGTTGAGCAAGGGGGGGTTGTGGATTCAACACATCAGGTTGGCTTTTGTTCCCATATGCCATGCACCTTTTTTTTTCCTTATACGTTTGAGATGTTTTCGGGTTTTGATGCATCACGGCATGAATAGTATCCTTAATGCTGCTGTTCTGTGCAAGTATAACCTGTGGTTGTTGGTCCAATGAACTGATGGGCTCCACTGTGAACGGGATGCCATAATGCTCCGGGTTGGAGAATCGTAACCCTATGATCTCTGGCCTGCCATTAGATGGTTAAGGGGAAGGAAAAGAAAAACAGTAATGACTGGGCCCATCAGATTAATCGCTAACAATGGGTTCAGCCCCATTTTTATGGAAACTTCAAATGAGTTCATGTTCTGGTGCATCTCGATCTGGTAACCTCCTCTCTATGTAAATTCATCTATGAACATAGCTAATGCTTTTATATGAAGAGAAGTTTTTTTTTTTTTTTTTTTCTGGAGTTGTTAGACATTCTGATGAATCTGTTCTAACCATGTGATTGATTGATTTTATCTTGGTTTGGAATTGGTTCACAGGGCTTGTTATTCCTCCTTTGTGCTCTGTGCCCACAAGACGTTTCCAAGGTTCGTGTGGGAAAGCTCACACAATATGCTATAGAAACACTTCGACACATAAGAGATTTCCTTGGTGTCAAGTTTGTTATTACGCCAGAACCAGCAACAAATACTGTCATACTCAAATGCGTGGGATGTGGATTGAAGAATTTCTCTAGAAAGCATTCATGAAGAGACAAAAAGCTATTGCGAACTGGTTTTCATCCTTCTTGGGATATTATGAAAATAACCTTGTTGGCAGTTTAATCAGGTATGGTTAAGGAATTAACCATCAAAATTTTGGAAATGGTTGTAATTTTATAAAATTCTTATCAATGAGTAGGATTAGTGGGTTTTGAAGGAGTAGATTTTCTGTTTTGGAAATTTTTGTAATTTTATGAATATATAGTAATGAGTGAGGATTAGAGGGGTGTTAAGATTTGTGAAATCTCGGCCTATTTATAAAATTCATGGATCATCTTAGTAGCAGAAGCTCATATGGAAAATGAAAGTTGATTTTTAAGGAAACTCTTCTCAGGTTCAAGATTTTATCTTCAATTGCTGCATTGTTTGGTCTACAATCACACCAAATGGATGTCAAAATAACATTTTTGAATGGTGATGTAAAAGAAGAACTGTAAATGAAACAAGCATATGGGTTTGTAATTAAAAAGGTCTTGGAAGCATAGATGATATATGAGCCTGTGAATTCCCAAGGGAGTGAAGTCATTTTCAAGTTGGTTTATGAAATTTCATTAAGGTATTATCATGATGTGTTTTCCATCTCAAATGAAAGAGGCCAATGTCTAAAAGTTAAGAATAATGGGAGTGGTTATGTATTTTCCATAGTTTAAAAGCTTGAAAAATCAACTCGACTTGATAGCTAGCTGGGATGGGTTGAGTCGAAGACTCGATTGGACTCGACTTGATATTTAATAATTAAATTAACAGAAACTTAAAATGGTAGATAGAAAACAAAAATATGCAGCTTATAAAATAGAAGTCCAAGGTCAGTTGGTAAATGCTGTTTACCAGCGTGGTGTGCAGCTCTGAGTTGAATCATGCCACTTGCACAAATTTTAAAAAATAAAATAAAATAAAAATAGAAGTTGCTTGACTCAAATTGAGTGAGTTGGTTTGAGTTGCGTTGAGTTGACTGAGTAGGCTAGCTGACTTAACGAGTCAAGCTGAGTTGGAACTAAGTCTGATTAGTGAGTTTCACAGAGGCTCAGCTCGGTTTCTGGCTGAGTTGGATTGACTTGCTGAGAGAGAGAGAGAGAGAGAGTGTGAGAGACAGACTGAAGTCTAACCGGTTGGAGGTCTAGCAACTTAAAAAGGAATTAATTAATTTTGCTAGTGACCCCAGCACCAGCCAGCTACGGGCGCGGATTAGATACTGACAAGGTCAGTAGCCAAATCGCTACTGAAGTGACGTCACCAAGCTCTGTGGACCCCAGTATGATGCATGTGTTGTATTCATACCGTCCATCCATTTGGAGAGATCATTCTATGGCATGAGAAAAATAATGAGATAGATCTCAAGTTAAAGTGGACCCTACCATAGAAAACAGTGGGGACAGTGACATCCACCGTTCAAAACTCCTTAGGGGCCACAGAAGTTTCCCATCAAGGTTATATTTTTGTTTTCACTTCATTTATCTGTATGTTAACTTATGAATAGGTTCGATCTAAAAAATACATCATGGTGGGCCGTATAAATATTTCCACGGTGGGTGTGACTGATCCCACGGTTTTCTGCGGCGGGTCCACCTGAACTTTAGATCTACCTCATTCTTTTTCTCATGCCATAAAACGATCTCTACAAATGACGGCACGGATACAACACATGCATTATGATGGTTCCACAGAGCTTGGTAACGTCACTTCAGTAGCTATTTGGCTACTGACCTTGTCAGTATTTAATCCGCGCCCCGCCAGCTACCTGGTGTCAAAGCTCTGAGGGCCCCACCATGATGTGTGTGTTTTATCGGTGCTGTTATTTTAGGCATGGCCCCAAAAAAAGGTAGACCGAAATCTTAGGTGGACCACACCACAGGAAACAGTGGGGATTGAATGCTTACCATCGAAAACTTTTTGGGGGCACAGAAGTTTTGAATGAAGTTAATATTTGTGTTTTCCCTTCACCCAGGTTTGTATGACCTTATCAACAGGTTGGATGACAAATAAATATTACAGTGTGTCCTAAGAAGTTTTTATTGGTGGACTCTCAATCAATTGTTTTCTGTGGTGTGGTCCACCTGAGATTGGATTTACCTCATTTTTGGAGAATAAGCTAGAAAAATGGATGGACGGTGTGGATAAAACACATACATCATGGCGGGGGCCACTAGCCAAACCAGGTCCGTTGGGAATGGGTCTCCCATGCGTAGACCGTTCAATTTTCAGGCTGGCCCACGGCCCGTCTTGACCCGACATCCATACATGTACATGTATCAGATCCTACAAATATATGCCAATTCTCCGATCCTCGGATAGGCACACCATCCATCTTGAATGTAGACCGTTGGTTTCATTCTCCTGATAAGATTTAGTAACATTCAAGTAGAAATGGATTTAACCACGTTTTCAGGGCTGTTCTCATTTCCCATTGGCTCTTGTTTTGTTTTGTGATATTTGAATGGTTGGTATGAAGTGCGGATGCTGTTTGGTGTTCAGTCATCTGACTTGGAAAAAGCTGGCGTGGAAGGCATTGTCGACGCAAGTGCTGGGAAAGTCTATGTGACGCCAGACATGGAAAGGCTGTTTCTGTCCAAGAGAAGCAGTGAGTTCATCTTCTGTTGGATATTTGGTTGAATTAAATAGACTTTAAAATCGAGAACCAAAAAAAAAATAAAAGTTTTGAGAAAGAAGAACTTATTATATTGAGTCGAGGCGTGACTGAGTCACTCGGCTTGAAATCGAATTTGCTCCCCTTGGACAGCGTCCCAAGTGCAACAGGTTTCCAGAGCAATCGACCTCCAGGATACAATAACTACGACCCGGTCCCAGCGGTGCACTCACTGTACACGGACTCGAACCACTTGTAGTTTAATCCGAAAGTGCTGAGTTGACTCAGCGATGAAATCAGTAATAAAATGCTTAAAAATCCGTATCAGAGAGAGTTTTATAAGATAGAGTATTTTCGTATTTTAGAAACAGGAATCGGAAGTCTTTATATAGACTCCGAAGTGGTGTATAAACATCCTTTACAAAAGGTTGGGTCCGTTGGGTTTAAACCTAACAGATGCGACCAACCGGAAGGGATGCATCTCTCTGTTTTAAAACGAAAAGGCGCAAGTGCGAGTACACTCTCGCAAATAAAGTCACGCGAGTACCCATACACACACACCCACGCGAGTACACTCACACCGCACTCGCACCCGCGCCCGCGCCCACGCCCATGCCCAGCCCAGCCTGTCCCGTCGCGTCGCGCACGCGCACATGCACACGGACTCGGCTCGGCTCGGCTCGGCTCGGTGCTCGCGCGCGCGTGTGTGGTCAATGGCATAGATTAGAGCTATTGGCATAGCCCCCCACAGGACCAAATTCACATGTCCCCTGAAAGAGGCACAAGCCCTAGACAAAAAGACTATCTTATATACAAGATAGTTTACTTTGTCAAATCCGATGTGGGACAAAAACCACAACAACAAAAGTACCACAACTTTCAAATGTGGAAGGAAATCACCGAAAATTTGAAAATTCAAATTTAATAATATTTTAAAACAAAATATAACAATCCCCCACATGTTTTAAAATTAAAACTCTTTCGGATTAAAGCGTAATAGTTGTGCAATGGTGCCGGGTGTCCCATAGACTTGAACCGACATTAGAGTAAGCAAGACAGGTCTACAAGAATCAGGTGACACCATAGTCTTGAACCTGAATCCTTTAACGTAGATCGCAAGTACATGTCACTCACACAACTCTTCCTCTGCAAGTGATTCTGCGGTTCGGTGCATTTCGGCCATACACCATTAACTGGATTTCATGAGTGCTCTAGAGAATTCGCCTAGATTCTCATAGGAAGCGGCCTCCACCTCCACACCCATATAGGTGAATTCCATCAAGTGTATGCAGCAACTGTATACACCACCAAATATATGGCTATGGATTCATTAAGAGTTCTAACAACTCATCCTTCTGCGTTGCTGCTCGCACTGTACACCATAGAAGGGGCTCATACAACTCAGTACAATCGTCTACCTCGTGTCTTGTTGTTTACCCATTGAACCTATCTCATGGGATCTCCACTTGTATAAGTTGGGTTACCGACACTGGCAGCTCATATATTAGGCTCAGCCCCATTCCCTTCGATGTATCATTGACTAACTTTTAGATAGTCCTTTAGTCAGAGGATCTGCTAGATCTTTTCTGACCTCACAAAGTCAATAGATATGACTCCATCACGCAACATATGTTTCACTATGTTGTATCTAAGTCTAATATGTCTGCTCTTTCCATTATATATTTACTTTTGCTTTCGCTATAGCTGCTTGACAGTCACAATGAATAGACACGGCCGATACAGGCTTTGGCCACAATGGGTATCAGCTAAGAGATTTCTAAGCCACTCGGCTTCTGATCCAGCCTTTTCTAAGGCAATAAACTCAGATTCCATAGTAGACCGAGCGATACATGTCTGCTTGATAGACTTCCAAGAGACCGCTCCTCCACCCAAAGTGAAGACATATCCACTCGTGGATTTTGTCTCATCTGAATCACTAATCCAATTAGCATCACTGTATCCTTCCAATATAGCAGGAAAATCATTATAATGTAAACTATAGGTTATACTGCCTTTAGGTATCTCAAAATCCTAGACAAGGCATTCCAATGTTCTTTCCAGGGTTATGTGTATATCTACTTAGCCTTCCTACTGCAAAAGCTATGTTGGTCTAGTGTAGTTTGTTAGATACATGAGGCTACCAATTATTCTGGAATACTCCAATTGAGACACACTATTTTCTGTATCTTCATGAGAGTCACACTATAATCATAAGGAGTACTGACAGGTAAACAATCAAAATGGTTAAACTTTCTCAATATCTTCTCAATGTAATGAGATTGTGATAATATAATAACGCCATCTTTCCTGGTTACTTCAATACCCAAGATTACACTAGCCTCTCCTAAGTCTTTCATGTCAAACTTAGATGACAAGAATTTCTTAGTTGCATTAACTAATTTAATATTAGTTCTAAAAATAAGTATGTCATCAACATAAAGGCATATAATAACATAATCATTTTCAAAACTTTTACTATATACACATCTATCTACATCATTTATATGATAACCATTTGATTTTAAAACACCATCAAATTTTCATATCATTGTTTAGGAGCTTGTTTTAAACCATATAGTGATTTAATTAGTCTATATACTTTATTTTCATTACCTGATATATTATAACCCTCAGGTTGCTCCATATATATTTCTTCTCTAAGTCTCCATTTAGGAAAGTTGTCTTAACATCCATCTGGTGTACTACCAGTTGGTATATGGAGGCTATCGCTATTAAGACCCTAATTGATGTAATTCTAGTTACAGGGGAATATGTATCAAAATAATCTATTCCTTCCTTTTGTTAAAGTCTTTCGCTACAATCTAGCCTTAAACTTATCAATAGTCCCATCTAGTTTTATTTCTTTCTAAACACCCATTTACATCCTATTGGTTTGTTTTCAGGTGGTAAGTTTACAAGTTCCAAGTGTTATTAGATATAATAGATTCTAACTCATCATTTATTGCTTCCTTCCAAAAGGTTGCATCTGGAGAGTTAATTGCTTCTATATACGTTGTAGGATCATCTTCTACTAAGAAGGTGAAAAAACCATTTCTTAGGTTAGTTTCTCTTTTAACCCTAGTACTTTTCTTGGTTGTATATCTTCTACTACCTGCTCGCAAGCACTTTTACTAGTAGACGCGATATCTGATTTATTAACTTTCTCTATTCCTATAGATTTAGATTTCATAGGGAATACGTTCTCAAATAACTCTACATCCCTAGCTTCTATAATTGTATTAGGATCTAGAATATTATCCTTAGTTTTTAAAACTAGAAACTTGTAGGCTGCACTGTTTTGTGCGTATCCTATAAATATACAATCGGTCGTTTAGGACCTAACTTTCTTTTCTTAGTTTTAGGTAATCCTACTTTAGCAAGACACCCCCACACTTTAATATATTTAAAACTAGGACCATGATTCTTCAAAGTTCATAAGGGTTTATTCAGAAGATTTAGATGGAATCCTATTTAGGATATAACAAACAGACAGAATTTCTTCTCCCCACATATTTGAGGGTAAGCCTGAACTGTTTAACATAGCATTCATCATCTCTTTTAGAGTTCTATTCTTACGTTCTGTTATTCCATTCTGTTCTAGTGTATAAGGAGCCGTAGTTTCGTGAACTATTCCACTCTTTTCACATAATTCTCTAAATTGAAAAGATTCATATTCTCCTCCTCTATCTGTTCTAAGTCTTTTAATTTTTATATTTAACTGATTTTCAACTTCAATTTTGTATTAGAAAAAGCATCTAAAGCTTCATCTTTGTTCCTTAACAGATAGACTCTAGTGAACCTAGAGTAGTCATCTACAAACGTTATGTAATATCTTTTTTCACCTCTAGCATGTGATTTCTAAAATCACCTAAGTCACTGTGTATTAACTCTAATAGAACAGATGATCTTTCTATTCGTTTAAAGGGTTTTCTAATGAATTTTGATTATCACATGTTTCACATTTTTCGAATTCTTCATTAGATATATTAGGTAAATAAACCTAATCTTTTCATTTTCTTCAAAGATATTTTATTCACATGACCTAATTACTATATGCCATAGATAAAAAGGTTCAACGATATAAACAAACTAGATGTTTCTTACTATTATCATTTGATACATTTACAATGAATAAACCATCACTACAGTATCCTTTACCAACAAAAGTTCCATTCTTGGTCATTACAAGTTTATCTGAATCAAATACTAACTTAACACCAGCCTTATTGAGGAGCGAACCAGAGGACCAAGTTTCGTAATGTCGGGCACATGTAGGACATCATTCAACATCAGAGTCTTTCCAGAAGTGAGTTTCAGAAGTACTTTCCCTTTCCCTACAACTGGAGACGTTCTAGCATTACCCATGACAACTGTTCATCCATCTCCTGATACTTGGTAGGAGGTAAACATGCTACGATCCTTGCACACGTGCCTAGTT
>JAJHSJ010001434.1:0-43612 GCA_021015155.1 Magnolia officinalis | reverse complement strand
TTCTATGATCTCCTTTTAGCGGAGTTACTCTGGCGGAGCAATGGTGGTTGATACGCAGAAACTCATAAGTTGTACAATTTCCACGACCCAACCTAAATTAAACCGTTCAAATTGTGTAATGGAAACTAGATATTCCATCATCAAAAATTGAGATTCTGAATCATTCCTCACTGCGATTAATAGTCAGTAATTTGTTGGATCAGAACCGTTCACCATATTTCACTTCTACCGTCCATTAAATGTTCACCAATCATCTAGTTATTTTGGATTTTACATGTCATATAAGTTAAACCCAGGATTTGAACGGTCATCTATATGCCACGTGTGCGATATCCTAGTGCCCCGCCATACTCTGTATACGTGGAGGGTAGAACATACATCCATACGCATTTCCCTCGTAGAAAAACTTTGATACTCCGGCAGAGTGTGATGAATGATACGCAGGCACTTAGAAATTGCATACTTAGAATAACACTAATTCAAATTAACTGTCCAAATCATAGGTCTTAATCTAGGTTTTCCGTGAAGCTAAAAAGATGCTTTCTAATTATCTCATTATCGGATTATGGAACATTAATTGGACGGTTAAAAATGAAAATGATCCAATCGTCCTATTTCGAC
Source organism: Magnolia officinalis (assembly GCA_021015155.1). Lineage (NCBI taxonomy): Eukaryota > Viridiplantae > Streptophyta > Magnoliopsida > Magnoliales > Magnoliaceae > Magnolia > Magnolia officinalis. The sequence continues at coordinate 42,991 of JAJHSJ010001434.1, read as the reverse complement.
CACGTATCTACCAATCAGAGCTTAGGATTGCTCGACCGATGAGAATTTGGAACTGTGACTTAGCGACAGTGGGTCCCACGAAAGTTTTCTTTAATTCATGCCACGTCTAAAAGCTCATAGTGGTTGAGTATCAAGCATCATAGGCTGCCAGAGTATCAAATAACTCTAGCATGCCTCCAAACGTAGTGTCCTTTTAAGATGCTTGGTGGGACATGAACAAAAGAAAGCATCTCAGGCAGTTCTGTGGCTGCCAATCACACACTCCACAAAGGCCAGAATCTGTAGGAATGCTGAATGTCCTCGCTTGATGAGATGTGTGGGAGATTCACCCGCACACGTTTGATATCAAGCACGTGTGCAATATCCAGGCCATTCTTCAGATGGGGCTCACCACAAGCATGCCCCAGAGCAAAAATCAAGCAGGGCCGTTCATTGGGTAGCCCAAGTAGGCACAATGAAATGGACCGTTGGTTATCATACAAGTATGCCCCTCCTGATGAATGGATCGATGTTATAATTTTTTGTGACAGGGAACGGTCATGATGCGCTGTACCTAATGAAGCGCACGGATCCCACACACGCGCACCGCGAAGCGGTGTACGTATGAAGCGAGAGAGTATACTTGCCATTCATCTAGAATCTAAGATAAGAGAGATGATGAGCTTTTTGACCACTGTGTTGGATTAGCCTATGGCTATCTCTTGTATGGCCTTGATTGACGAAAGAGGAATTGGACGTTCCTGATGCAACAGAACATGAACAGGGTCCTGAAGTGTCCATTATACATAAGCAGTCTCTGATCCAGACCGTTGAAACAATGTACCCCACCTTGTATGATTATATCATAAAAATTCCAATTTAGTTCCATCCATCAGATCTAAGGACACCATTTTAGACTTTTGCTCCTTTTTATCTCCCTAGCCGTTGATCATAGGGGGAACAGATCCAAAGGCTAGAATTGTATAAATGCGTAGAATTTTACATATCATCCATCCATTGCATGTAAGTTTAGATCAACGGTGCTGATCCAAGAACCATATGCCCTAGGAAATCAAAGGGGCTTATCAGGATACTATTTAGGGTTCTGGTGGATCAGGACCGTTGATACCCTTAGAGAGAAATTAAAAAGGAAAGCAAGCACGACAAATCACTAGAATTCCATGGCCAGACAGATATCCACAAACAGTGACACCCAACAACAGGACAAATGGGCCCAAATGCCTCCATTTTGGTGATGGAACTACACCAAGCTTATCCTTCTTGGGCTTCACTAGGGTGGTGACGTGGCATTCATGTACGGTAATCCAGACTTTCCTAATCATGGGTGCCATTGTGATCAATCATGGCCCAAAAATGATGCCCCCGGATGATCTTAACCGTCTATTTTGGCCATTTGATTTGAATTGCTGGCTGATGACTTTTAAGCTGTTGATTTGATGAATGTCGATTGGATGGTTGAGATTTTTCAATCAGTTATGTTCGATGGGTGACGTGATTTGGACGGTCTGGATTGACGTAAACGATTCCAATTATGTGGTGGATGCGTCACCACCGTTTAAGAAAATGGTGATGAACTGGAATCGGTACGTGTCCTTTCTCTCTCTTACTCTCCTCCTCGCGTCGTCCTATCCTGTGCCATAAATTCGGTTATCTAATTAGTTTACCACGGATTAGTGGATACTTGTTGGATGGTTGAATTCTATTTCAACGAAAAAGAGTCCATGAATCAGACTCGGTCTAGGCAAAGGCTCTTTGGGGCCCACTATGATGTATGGATTTTATCCACGCCGTCCATCCGTTTTGAAAGTTCATTTCATGCCATGAGCCAAAAAATTGAACCATATCCAAACCTTAAGTGGACCACACCACAGGAAATATTAGGGATTGAACGCTTGAAGTTTAAGACTTCTTGGGCCACAAAAGTTTTGGATCAAGCTTATATTTTTGTTTTCCATTCATCCATATCCGTGTGACCTTATGAACAGATTGGATGATAAATAAAAATCACGGTGGGCCCTAGGAAGGTTCAATGGCGGGCATCATTATCACTGCCACTCTTGTGGTGTGGTCCATTTGAGCCTTGTATATATCTCATTTTTGGTCTCGGAATCTAAAATGATTTGGAAAAATGGATGGACGGATTGGATAAAACTCACACATGATGGTGGGCCCCACAAAACCCAGCGTGGACGAGCCCGTCCAATTGGGGGGCAGGACACGATCGGATTCCGGATTTTTAAACCAATTTGATTTCGGGACTGTGACTTTCACAATTTAGTCCGCTTAATTTCAGGTAATGCAGTGGTCGTGTACAATTTCTGGGTGCCTGTGTATCAAACGTCATTCGCAGCCAGAGTATCAAAAACTCCCCATAAATAACGAGCGCGGATTAAGTGAGAGTCACTGAGTGAGACCCCGGCCGGCGGCCCTTACCGTGGGGCCCACCCTAATGTATATATTATGTATCTACACCCGTCCATCCGTTTTTCCAGATCATTTCAGTTTACCTTACCGTCACAAAAATTAAGTAGATATGGTTATCAGGTGGATAATACCATAAGAAACAGTGGATATTGACCATTAATGGTCGAAAAAATTTTTGGATCAATCAGATATTTGTTTTTTTTTAATCCCTTTATCCAGTATTATCTGACCTTATCAACAGATTGGATGGTAAATAAACGCTGCGGAAATATTATATATGGCCTAAGAACTTTCGAATGGTAGGACGGTCAATCACCACTGTTTCTTGAGTTATGGTCCACCTGATAATTGGATCTGCTTCGTTTTTCGTATGATAACAAACATGGTATGAAAAAATGGATGGACGGCGTGGATGCATAAAAAATAGATCAGGTGGGCCCATGGTAATCCCAAGGTAAGGGCAGCGGCCCCCACCATAATGTAGGTGTCTTATCCATGCCGTCCATCCATTTTTATGAATCATTTTAGCTTGTGCTCCCAAAAATTGAAGCACATATAAACCTCAGGAGGACCACACCACAGGAAATAGCTGAAATTGAATGCCTACCGTTGAAAACTTCTTGGAGGCCACAGAAGTTTCGATCAACCGATATTTTGTTTTTTCCCCTCATCCATGTCCTTGTGACCTTATGAACAGTTTGGATGACAGATAAACATCACCGTGGGCCCTAGAAGGTTTAAACGGTGGATGTCATTATCCCCACTGTTTCCTATGTGTGGCCTACTTGAATTTGTATCTTCTTCAATTTTGGTTTATGACCTAAAATGAGATTTTAAAAACGGATGGACGGCCTGGATAAAACACATACATCACCTATGGACCCCACAGTGTTTTATCGTAATCAGTTACTTAGCAAGCAATCCGCTCTCCATAAATAAAGGGTGTTGGTCTCACCTGCTGATGAAAACACCCCCTTCTTTTGCAATATAGGTAAGAATATAGTACAACTTCTATTATCATGTGAAGAGTAGGTGGGACCAACTTTTAGTGGGCCCATCATTGGATATTTCATAGCTAAATACCTTCCTCATCATAATCCAGCCATTCAATTTTGGAGAGTGCAACAGCTACATCCAATGGCTCGGATTTATGGGGGATCAATGCAGGATGATCATCCAACGGTGTGGATTTTTAGGAAATTTCCTTCCATTATGGGTTCCATCATCTGAACGGTTTGGATAGTTGGAAAGCACTAGTACATTTTAAATTAGGGCGTGGATTGCTTACTGACTATAATGTCAGTGATCCGACTGTGCCACCATGATGTATGCGTCTTATCAAGCCGTCCATCCATTTTGAAAGATAAATTTAGGGCATGAGGCAAAAAAATTTGAGGCAGATCCATATATTACGTGGACCACGTCATAATAAACAGTGTTAATTGAACGACCACCGTTAAAAACTTCCTAGGGCCCACTGTAATATTTATTTGCCATCCAACCGTTGATTAGGTCATCCATAACTGGATGAAGGGGAAACACAAATATCAGCTTAATCAATCCAAAACTTCTGTGGCCGTGGAGATTTTTTTAACGGTGGGAGTTCAATCATCACTCTTTCATATGATAAGGCCCACCTAAAACTTAGATCTGCCTCATTTTAAGTCTCATGTCCTAAAATGATCTGAAAAAATGGATGGACGGAATGGATAAAACACATACATCATAGTAAGGGCCACAGAGTCAGCATGCAATCCGCATCCTATAAATTATCAGGCTGCAAAAACAAGGACAAGGAACACTTACACCTATCTGTTTGGACTGAATCTTTTTTCTAATTTTAGTATTAGAGTACTAGTAATACCAAAAGTAGGAAAAAGGGGTGTACCTATAAAAACAAAGGGTGCAGATATCAATTCCCTAATATATACACCCCAACACCCTTTATTCATATCGATCGTACATCTGCTTTTAGGTGGGCCATGTCACAGATCTTTCTTATTTTCTGCAAGCACAGCTTGATTTCCTGAACCTGGGAGAAACCCCACATGGGTGATTGCTGTAAATAGCTAGTATCTGGTCAGTGTTTGGATTTTGCTGCTGTAGGCATTACACCCATCTGCTCACATTAGATGGTATGGAATTAAGTGGGCCAGATCTCTGTCAGGATCAGTACCCATGGTTAGGATTAACCTGACCAATGGTTAGGTATAGTTGAGATTGCTGGGAGCGGGTTAAGTGCGGTGCTTCTCCTGCTGTGGGGCCCACACTGATGTATTTATTGTATATCCACTCTGTGTCCATCTTTTTTTTCATATCATTTTAGGCTATGAGCCAAAATTGAAGAAAATTTAAATCTCAGGTGGACCATACTCTAGGAAACGGTGTTGATTGAACGTGGTACCATTAAAAACTTTCTAGGCCCCACCGTAATGTTTCGGTAATGCTTATGTGAAATCTAAACGGTTGATAAGGTCACGTGATCCTGGATAAAGGGAATGTAAAAACAAATATCAGCTTGATCCAAAACTTCTGTGGCCCTTAATTGGTCAATCACCATTGTTTTCATTTAGTAGGGTCCAGTTGAGAATTGGACATGCTTTGATTTTTGAGATCAGCCCTAAAATGATACGAAAAAACGGATGGACGGTGTGGATTTTGATACACATCAAGGTGGTCCCCCACGGTAAGGGTCGCGCCATCTTGGAACCGGGATTGCTACATAGTATCACTACAGACGTCCTGTTGCCCCCCACTCCACCTGTTTGCCCCTTATACCCTGCTCCTGTCTTAGCTCTTTGTCCCGTTCAGTATTCCTGACGGGCTTTGTGGGCCTACAGAGATTTCGATGGAAAATCCTCTCCGTCCATCTCGTTTGAAAACCACAATAGGATAGGATTCTAAAAATTAGGTAGATCCAAAACCATGTGGGCCATACCACACGAACAGTTGGGATTGAACGTATGAGGTGACAGAAGTTTTGTACCAGGATGATATTTGTGTCTACAGTTTATCTGAGTCGTAATAACCCTACGAACGGTTTGGATGGCATATAAACATCAGGATCAGCTCCAGGAAGGTTTCAAACGTTCCCACTGTTTCGTGGTGTGGCCCACCTGAGTCTTGGATCTACCTAAATTTTATATTCCTTCCCTACTGTAGTATTTCAAAACAGATGGGAGGAATCGATTTGTGACGTAGATATCAGTGGGCCCCACACAGTCCCTTCTGTATTCCTGGGGTCACAGGCAATCCGCCTCCTTTATTCTCATAAGTAGGTAAGCTTCCGTTGAATAAATGACCTTGCCATTTCGGCCATCGTGGCCAGAGATTTTCACACATCCAACCGGTTGGACAATAATTACCTCCATCCTAGAATAACCTACACCCTATCATGTCCATGCTTTATCCATTCCGTTCAATAGATTAGACCAACCATGAGAATAAACTTACATAAAAATCATCCCTTTTACACTCATCCGTGGGCCACGCCATCGAAAATAGTATACAGCCACTGATAAATAAAAAATAAGAAATGTGGCAATCTTGATGAGTGGATGTGATTGGTTTTCTTTAAAATCGATCCACACGGTGGAGCCAACCCGTTGGACGGGTTGGATGTTGCATGGACATGATGTATTGAAAGTTATTGGCTTAGCGAACGGAAAACTCTAGCATTTGGCTGTTTTGCTATTTGAAACTGATCATTAGTATTACAGACAACGGTTCCGCAAGGGCCATCTATCACCAACAAATCCCACTCATTTAGGATATAGTACCGTCAAAATGATATCTCTCCCTTTTAAGAGTTCCTTCCATGTGATCTACTCGACAGGTGGGTCACATATATATATGCCAGGCAAACCTCCTTCTGACCATTATTTTTCAAAGGTGACCCAACTAATTAGTGAAAAAGTGGTTTTATTTACCTATCTTTACGTAGTCCACATATATCGACGAGAAAACATCACACGAATCACTCCTAGCTACGAATATAGGTGTTTAGAATCATATGCGTGGCTAGGAATGAAAAGATGGCCATCTATCTCGTGGGCCATGCAAACAAAGTACATAAGATCCCCGCAACTCTTAATATGTCACAAAGATTTTAAATGATCTATCAATTGTCGATTTGTTAGTAACTAGCATATACATGACATGACATGGTCATTTTGAATCAACTCAAAAAGAAATCTTTTTCTAAAAATCAAAAACTTTTTCAAAGTAGGAAAAAATCAAAAGCAAATAGTGAAAAGCCATATGAAAATAGAATCAAACTATATTGTATGCATGGTATAACTTGGTAAAGGATTCAAATCCTAATTGGATTTGGCCACTGTGTAGTTGAAAGATTCATGCACCAGTTACAAAATCGTACGTAGGGCCACCGCCTTTCAAAAGCCTATAAAAGTAACAAAATCTTAATCATGGTCACCATCTCTCAAAAGTCTATACAAGTACCATTAGAATCAGAGCTTTAGCCCTTGCAAACACAAATCAATTAATCATTTCAGCTCCATGTTGTTTATCACTTTTATACTCCATCAACAATTATTAATTTTATCTTCTTAACTTAATTCATCTACTTCTATCGAATCATATTGCAACAAGTTCAAAGCTAGTAGTTCTTAGCTTAGTTCAGGTTTTAGGGTCTAGGGTTGTCTTATAATCATCTTATATTTTCTATAACCATTTTACTAGCAAAAGCCGTTGTAGGTATTTTATTATGTCTTCCACTTAGTTTATTTTCTTCTTCTTTTTTCTTTTTTCTTTTGCAAATATTTATTACTCTAACATTTCCATCAATAAAATTGGATCGAACTTTATATTAATTTTATCCAATATTTTATTACTTCATTGACAAACTTTATCTACTATCATCACAGGAAGAAATAACCCTCTTAAAATCACTTGGTCAATGTAACACCGGTGGTTAAATAGTTAGGTCAATCTTTACTGATGAAAATTAGACTAATCCACTCAATGAGTGGACCACACCAGTGCAGTGAGTTACACCGTTGGGTGTTTGTTGATCTTGATGTCGTGTCCTGATTAACGAGTGGATTGGCCTAATTTTCATACAAGGAGACCATCATAGTACGGCCCATCTTTTGCACGGACTGGATGTTCTACATATATGAGATGTTGACGGGAATATTGCTTGAATCAAAACTTTTAGCACGTCGGGGCCTACCATGATGTATGTATTTTATCCACCTGGTGGATCCGTTTTTTTTAGCTCATTCTAATGGTGATCGTTCAATCACCACTAGCGGATTAGGTGTGGCCCCGGCCTCACTCAATACGGTGCGGCCCTGATGGTGGGGTCCACCTTGATGTAATTTTTCTATATCCACACCATCCATCCGTTTTTACAGTTTATTTTAATTCACGAATCCAATTAACACTGTTTCCTAAGGTATGGTCCACCTGACATTTAGATGTGCTTTATTTTTGATGTCACTCCTTAAATGAGCTGGAAAAAAGGATGGACGGCGTGGATATACAATACGTATATCAAGGTAGACCCACGATCAGGGCCGCACCGTGTTGGGTGCGGCCCCAGCCGCACCGAATCCGCTTCCTGGCTGCATGCAGTTGTCATGGATTGGAATATTCATCTGTGGTATTTATATAAGATACGGCCTGACTAAATCCCTTGGATTGAGGTAATATTTCAATTATCCAGACCGTTCATATAAAAACGTAAGAATTTTTTGATGGAAAATTCAACTACATTTGGACTTCGTACTGACATGTATGACATCATATTCGAAAGAAAGGTGGGCCACACATGAAAAATCAAAAGATCAAACCGTCTAACATTACCCAATCATGAGATTGGAAATCATAATGGGAGAGTGTTCTTCTTTACTGTAGGTAATTTTTTTTCCTTATTTCTAATATTTGTTTTTTTTTATTGAGATTTCTATTCAAATGTATAGAATAGACTAAGCTTTGTTAAGATTTTTGAAATACAAAAAATAAAAATAAATAAATAAAAAGGAAAATCTAATTTGATTTTTATAAGCTTATGGATCATCATTTAGATGTTCTACTAATATTCCTAAAAAGGTAATGCACAATCTAATTTTATTTTTGAAAATCATGGACATTGTTCTTTAAATAGGGTCTCTTATAATTTATTTCAATTGAAAGAGAAAATGGGAATCACACATCAATCCTTGAGTAAGCTTGAGCCGAGGGTGCACACGGATCGGTTTCGGTTTTGAAACTGGAACCGAATGGCCAAGGATGTAGAAGAATTGGTCCTGCCAGCTGTCAATATGGACCGTTAATGTGAAGGGGGCCACCTTTAGTTCTCATCCCTTTTGGAACCGGATCCGAACCGTGTGCACCCCTATCACTTGAGGAAAGTACTAGAGTTGCATGTCCACATAAGTAGACTCCACGTGAGGAATGTATGATGGATGGAAAGAAAAGATGTGAGAATCTCTCTCTCACTCACTCACTTTGTGCGCTCTCCACCGGTAACATTCAAGGAAAGCATTCAAGGCACTTAGAGTTCCACTCCTTTTAAGATTATATACTAGTTATGGTACTGCATCTTGCAATCTTTTATATGCCTCACTACATTTAAAATTTGATCTTATCTTATCCATATATTGAAATTGATTCAATTCATGTGTTATTATTAATGTTATAGTTATTCATTGTTAATTCAATGTTGAAGTAGATTAATTAATTAACTATATTAAATTCAAGCTATCAAGTCTTCATTGAGTATGATCAAAATTATTTTAAAGTTTCAAACAAAAGCTGATTGGTTAAAAACATTTGTAAAAATTCTTAATTGTTGGGTGTAGTGAATAATCACTTGATGAACAAGTAATCTCTAAAATCTAAGTCATAAAGTAATTATTAATTTTTTGAAAATTTAATAGATCCCTTGTTAGTCTATATGAATCTCAACATATCTTGGTGGATGCGCCAAACTACGCCTACTTTTGTTAACCACATGATAACCTCATAAAGCATATATATATAATCAAAACCTTAGTTTTTCATACATTGTCATGTCTAAGGGTTTAGTCAAAGCTAATACATCTTTTAAGTCAATCATAGTTAATATATAATAGGTCCCTGACTTTGACACCCAAGTGCAATCATAGTTAATATATAATAGGTCCCTGACTTTGACATACAAGTGCAAATTCTCATTAATAGAAGCACGTATCCATGGCACACCCGCACTCTTACATGGAATAGGGTAAAAGCATACTGACTTGTTATCATTTTCTGATGGTGGAGATTTTCCATCCTACTTGTTATAAATTTCTTCACACAAGATGGCCACATAAAAAGTAGTAATTACAGGTTTGTTCTGCAACTTGTCGGGTAGTCGCGATATAATAGGACACTAAGATCTATAGCCCACAAATCGGACGCGAATTGTGTCCTACCCCCGCCCGAATGGTAATCCGTCCGGGTAGGGCTCTGTGGGGCCCACCGTAATGTTAGTATTTTACCCAAGTCATTCAACACTTTTCTTTTAGATAATTTTAATACGCGAACCAAAAAATGAGGCAGGTCCTAAGCTTAAGTGGACCACACTAAAGGAACTTGCACCGATAATGACACCCACAGTTGAAACCTTTCTAATGGCCAACTTGATGTTTTTTTTACCATACAACATATTCATAAGGTCATCTAGACGTGGATGTAGTGAAAACACAAATATCAGCTTGATCTGAAACTTCTCGGACTCCCAAGAAGTTTTTAATGGTGGACGTTCAATCCCCCCTTTGTGGTCCACTTAAGCCTTGGACCTGCCTCATTTTTTGGTTCAAACATTAAAATTATCTGAAAAAAAACATTGAACGGCGTGGATAAAACACTTACATCACGGTGGGCCCCACAGAGTGCTGCCCGAATGGATTACCGTCGGGCAGGGGTAGGACGCAATCCCCGTCCCCACAAATCTTTCTTTGTCAATGATGATAGTGTTTACTCTCAAGTTTACAAGGATAACCAAATAAATCTCTCTTCTAACGTACACTTGTGTATGTTTAGGATATTTCCATATATTAATTAGCTCATGATCATGTACCCATCTATAATTTATGGTCAGCGTGATCTATTATCAAAATCATTAATATTATTAGATAATATCCATATATCATCAATGGATAAGATTCATATTGATTTTTAAGGGCATAGCTTTAACATACCTTATATACTTGTAAATGAATATATTTTATATGGGCCTTACAGATAATGTTAGAATTAGTTTATTTTATATACTTGTAAATGAATATATTTTTACCACCATTTTTAGATTTGAAAGACTTACATAAATTCATTTAGCCCACTCATGATATCAAAATTGGATTGATTTTAGCAGTTGATCTTAATAACTGATAGCTTTTTAAAATAATGTGGTATAACTTTAATATATCTGTATTGTCTGGAACTTATATGATATAAGTTATGTGAAGAAATATCTTTAGGAACATGATGAGCTCACATGCAACGGTTGTAGATGAACATCCTTTCACCCAAACAATAAAGAGACATGCAATAATTGAATATGTCACATTCTGATGTCTAAATCAGAATATTAAAGCCTCAAGACACCAAAAAAAATCTCAATACATTATCTATCCACGATGGGTCCATTGAATGAACGGTCTCGATCATCCCCAGGCAGTAACACAAATGACTGTAATTTGCTACACGCGCGAAATGATCTCAGTAAAATCTAGTAGAAATTAAGTGCTACAGGTAGACATGACAGTTACCTCATCCCGTGTTAGTGCTAAAGACACGGCATACGTGGACGAAATCTGAACCGTGCATTTATTAGGTCCAGTAATGACTGGGCCGTAAATCACTTTATTTGGTGAATTTTGCCAATTCCACAAAGCGTGTAGTGTCATACATATCCACACGTGTTTCAAATCTGAGCTTTCCATAACATTAGAATTAATGCTTGGATCTTCTCCCTAGAAAATCAGACAAGTCCACCCTTTAGGTGGGCCACAACGTACAAGTAAATTGACGGTTATTCTTTCTTTTCTGGCCATTCATTTTCGTTTTAGTAAGTCGTGGCCCATTAGAGGTGTGAAATGTGCTCATTTTTATTATGATATAAAATATAAAAGCTCAGATCTTGCACGTGTGTCACGTTACAACACGTGCATCCACGCGTGTGAATGCGGTGTTAGCTAACCTCCGATTTGGTTGATCTGGCCCTTTAATGCGTGACGTACAAAAGGATGGCTCACATTTACTGAGCTGAAAGTTCTGCAAACTTATTTGGGTGGTCCACGTAGGCAATTTTCAAGTGGCCCATCCAGCGAGGTAACACCTTAGTGGGTGATATGCTTCCCATGTGGGGCCCAACTTAACAAATATGTTGTATATCCATGCCGTCCATACATCTTTTCAGATTATTTTAGAATGTAATCCTAAAAATTAATTCGATCAAGATATCCAGTGGACCACACCACTGGAAAAAGAATGGTGAATGACCATTAAAAACTTTTTGTAGGCTACAATAGTTTTGTATCAAGCTAATATTTTTATTTCCCCTTTAACCAGGTGTGATTGACCTTCTCAACGGGTTGGATGGGAAATAAACATTATGGATCTGTTTACGGTTGGCCCTGGGATGTTTTTAACGGTGAATGTTCAATCACCACTGTTTCCTGTGTTGTGGCCTACCTGAAATTTGAATCTTCTTAATTTTTGGAACCACTTACTAAAATTGGCTGAAAAAACGGATGTACGGCGTGGATATACAGCACATCATCATGGTGGGCCCCATGGTTGGCTCTTGGAAAAGTCCTAATCCGTTCCCATCAATGGCTAGCTCTTGGAAAAGACAATTTCTACAAGGAGCTTTGCCCACATGTATTGTTGGCCGTTCTTTAAGGATAAGATAGTTAGGTAAGGTGCATCAGTTTGTGTGAACTTGTGAAGGAGTAATATGATACTCTGGTAGTGTATGAGGCTTGATACTCTAGCACTAAGCAATTTTTACACGTGGCATACATTAACTCCAGTTAAATGAACTAAATTGTGAACTACTGTCTCTAAATTATATTTTTTAAGAATCCTAGCCTTCGATACATGGAAAACTGTTTGTTTTGAAATAAGATCGTACGTTGGATAGTTTTAACTGTCCAATCAATCTCTATTAATCTATTTGTCAAATAATTAACTAAGCATGGTTTTTCATTTGTGAAATATTTAAACTGGAAGACATAATTCTGACATTTTAATTTGAATTACTTGTATGCCACATGGGTCAGTGTATGTGTACTCGGTAGCAATCTTTGCAGAGTATCATAGTTTTTTCTCAAACTTTGATGGCTTTAAAGTCTGTTTGGTTGCATGAAATCCCAATAAAGGAATATTTTTTTTTAAAAAAAATCACCTCTTTTTATATTTAATTTGAACAGGAGGATATAGGTTCACGATTTATTGTCACCGTCCTAATCACAGGTGGACCACACTACCGGAAAATAATGTTAATTGAATGTCCGCTATTAAAAATTTCTTATGGCCCTCTATAATATTTATTTACCATATAACTTTTTTGGTAAGGTCACATAAACATGAATGACTAAAAACACAAATACTAACTTAGCATAAACTTATAATGTCATTGGAGCTGTATACAAGTTGAATAGAATCCAGCTCAGCTCAACTTAGTAGCTAACCTTAGATCAAACTTGACTTGGCTCGGTCCCTAGGGCTGTCTTGCTAACTTGGCTCAATTGGGTCAACAACTCGGGTCAATTCGACATTTCTCAAACAAATAGAATATATTTTTAATTTCCTGCGTAATGTATTATATATATTTAATCAAATACATAAAAAGTAGCATCAAAATCAAACACTCGGGCAAGCAACATCAAAATCCTACAATTGGAGTAGCATCAAAATCAAACAGTCGACATATCCATTCTTTTCTTACCAGCACTTCGTTGAGCCATTCATCAAACACTCAACCAGTAGCATTCGTAACAAAATAATGATTCATTGAGGTAATTTAATTCGAGTCTTTTCAGGTTGAGGTTCAATCCAAGTCGAGTCGAGAGCTCGAGCAAGCTCCAACTTTGCTTGAAATTTTTCCAAAAGCTCCAAAATCCAAGCCGACTCAGTACAAATCAAATTTCAAGCCGAGGCTAGCTTTTCCAAGACAAATCGCAATGAGCTGATCGAGCTATCTCCCAAGAGGTTCTAGATAATAGGCATTTAAATCTCACTGTATTCCCACGGCGTGGACTGCTAAAGAGGTAGGTCTGCCTCATTTTTTAGACTATGTCATGAAATAAGCTGAAAAAATGGATGGACGGCGTGGACAGAACACACACATCATGGTGGGCCCACATGGCTTTGGCACCAGCTAGTTGGCTGGTGCTGGGGTCAGTAGCCAAACCACGTCCCAAAGATCCAATATGCGAAAAAAAGGGGCCATACCATCATGATCAATTGACACAAGAATCACCAGGATCCACTCAAACATCGCAATCCAACCATACAAGTTATTCTTCATCTGTGGCCCATCCAAATCAATGGATCAGCTTGGTTTTCTCATTGGAGCATCAGCATGGTGTGGACCACCTTTTCCACGGTTTGGATTTTCCACATGTGTGAAACGTAGTGGATGCATCTGACCATGTTTCAATTAAATATGGATGCTGCGGTTAAAGAATGTGGGTTGCGTCCGTACCCCAATATCTAATCTCCAGATGTGCACGCGCTGTCGGTACACGCGCAACTGAAATTTCGAGGGGTCGAATCTGATCGAAGCACGTGCTATGGGTACTTGCCAGAGTACCATCCCAATCATACACTCCCCTCACGTGTATTGATATCTGAACCGTTTATCAAGTGGGTTTCACCGTGTATGCACCCTGGACCGATAATAACGGAAGTCTGATCGGCAATGTACATACACAAGTACAGACCGTTGATCACACCGAAAACCTATTCCTGAGCGGCAACAGGTAATGGGCCTCACTTGATGGACGATCAGGATCTTCGGAAAGTGCCACGTGGCATATGTGAAGAGAGTAGGATATCCGACTACATGATGAGGGTAGAGAGAAACGACAACCACGTGCTAACATTTTACTATGTCAGTCACTAGAATGCGTAGCAATGTATACAATACGGTACATCGGCACGTTAGATTTTGTATATGGATTATCTTTCGATAATCCAAACCGTTTATATGATGAGCCTTACCTTCTGCAGGAGATAGTAAATAATAAATCTCTTGAATTGGTATATTTTAACCCGTCAAACATTTGACACTTTTCCTTTGAATATGGACGGTCTCTTTAACTCTTGGAAATCGATGGACTGAATCAGTTCCAATATAAGACTTTTTACAGCTATCCATCATCAGAAGAAAGGCCCGACATCATATTAACGGTTCAGGTTGTTGAAATGTACCCCAGTCCATGGCTAAAGTTGCGATGTTTCCTATCGCGATGTATTCTAGCAAAACACATGCCAATGGCTGCAAGCCATCGAGCACCACACACGCAGCTTGTACGTGACATTGGAGAGTCAGTCTCATCATGGGCGTACCATGCCCCCACTGCAAAAGCTGCAGTGGTCGTGCAATCCTAGCCGTCTGATTATTGAAGTTGTGAATATGAAACGTTCATTTTGCCTGGGCGCATCGGGAGAAGAGGGTTTCGGCAGCGCGTTCTTCTGAACAGTATATCACCCACAGTTGCAAGTACACTGTCTTGTCGTGCATCCACATCTTTCCCGCCAAATATGCCATTTTTTCTAGGAAATCCACGCCGTTGAAATGGTAGGCCACGGAATGAAGATCAACTGCCACAAAATAGAAGGTCGGATCTTCAAATGGGCCACTGGTTGTAATCACTATACAGCGAACGGCCTGATTCTTTGTATGATCCTGTTTCAATGATTCAAACCGTTTATATAATGTAGCAAAAGGAAAACTCTATTATTGGAATATTTCAACCCTTGGATCATTTTTTAACCGTTGATTTCTGGTCAATTAGTAGAAGTCTAAGATCTTCCAATCTCAAAGATGTCTATTTCTCTGTTTATTTCATCAGATCAACGGTTGAGATCACCCATATAGTACCATATTCAGCAGCTGGAGTACCGATTTATTCTATACGTTGGGACGTATTGTAGCGAAACCACTCAGGAGAGAGATTTGCATGCGTTGCAATTCCCAAGTGCATTCGCTCGACTGCGCAATTAGAACTCCGATAGTACGGACACGTACATGAGTCATCATGCAGTTGGACACACGTGTATATAGAATCTGGACCGTCAGTCATTTTTTTAAACGTTTATCTGTTTCTATTTCGCATGACCCACCTTATTATCATATCGGACGAACGGTTGCACATGTCATTTACGTAGTAGCTATAGCGAGATGAACGGCTTCGATTACATTAATGTGTTACTCCTCTGCACGTGAGACGCGAGTGCACTTTTCATCTGTACACAGGGAGTGGAATTGGGGCCCACCTTAATAATTTGTAGTATATCCACGCCGTCCATCCGTTTTTCCATCCCATTTTAGGAGGTCTATAAAGAACTAATCAGATCTAAATGTCAGGTGGACCACACCACAGGCAACAGTGGTGATTGAACGCCCGTTCATTAAAAACTTCACAAGGCCCACCGTAATCAGATCCTTAATGTTTATTTTCCATCCAACCGTTGATAGGGTCAAAGCTTGATCCAAAACTTTCGTAGCTACAAAAAAGTTTCTAACGGTCATTTACCATTTTTTCCAATGGTGTGGTCCACCAGATATAGGGATGTGCTTAATTTTTGGGTTCATGTTCTTAAATGAGGTTAAAAAAGGGATGGACGGCGTGGATATGAACCAAATTCATCAAGTCATTTATATGTGTTCGAGGGCATGTCCTGAGTAGGCCCCACCCGATGAACGTGCCGTGAATAGACTCTTCAATAAGTAGACGAGTGTGGCCCACCTAATTATGGAATTTGTCCGATTTTCGGCCTGTGAGATCTTTATGGTGCGGTCCACCTTTTGAACCGCTCAGATGTTGTACAAAATTACGTGATGGTGGGAAATAAAGCATTGGGCTTGGCCCAAAAAGGATTGGGACTCGTTCTCACTCCCTACCCACCAGGCCCACCTAAATTCACAGCATGATCCACTGTCGCTTTGAGTTTGGGCGTCAGTTTTATAGCTAAGGGAAATTTACATAAAACTACCTACTAATATAAAATTTATGTTCCGCTACCTTTTGAAAAAGGTTTTTGCCAAGCTACCTCATTAATCTATCATATTACCTTCCTTTGGATTTATTAAGTAGGCTCTCATGGGCCATGCAAGGAAGCTGGCTTTTTGGCGATTTTTTTTAAACATACGATTATACATCTATGCCCACATTGGATCTCACTTGTAGAGGTGTCCACAAGTCGAACCGAGTCGAGTTGTGCCCAGCTCGACTTGGCTCATCCACTAGCTAACCCAACTCGAACTCAGCTCGGCTCAATCATCGAGCCTGACTGGCCAGCTCGGCTTGGTTTAGTCAACAACTTGGGCCCGTTCGAGCTAAGATCGTGCTAAATTCGCCTGTGGGGCATTTTCACAAACACGCGGAGTGCACATTCAATTTCTCACTATATGTAAAACAAATGCAATAGTTTCCAGGTATTTCACTAAACAGCTAGGCGACATCAAAATCAAGATACAAGGGTATTTGTTAAATATCTATACCTTTCTCGCCACCCGTCAACAATTTGTTGAGTCATTTCATCAAACACTTGGTGTGATGCCCCATCACTGTTGCACATGTGGGCGGGCACACATGGGCAGACGCTGATGTGAGCGGGGCCTAAAGGCTTGGGTGAGCTACCAGTGGTTGGCAGGTTACTGTGCACACAGTGGAGGTAGAACCTTGTCCCACATTGGAAGAATTGTCTGAAGTTGTGGTGGTTATATGTGGGGTTGCCACCCTGTACTGTATGAGGCCTTTTGGGGGAAACCTTAAGAACAAAACCGTGCGGGCTGTGCCTAGAGCGGACAATATCATACAGTGTGGGCGTGGACTGTTACAAATGGTATCAGAGCCGAGGACGGCTCTGCCCTCGGTGGGGGATATATAAAGCACTAGTTCAATTAGAATTTAATTCGAGTTGGGGTTCGATCTGAGTCAAGTCGAGCTCGAGCAAACTCGAACTCGGTTCAAAATTTTTCGGAGCTCAAAAATTAGCTCAACTCGACTTGAACTCACTTTCGAACCAAGTTGAATCAACTTTTTGGAGTCAAGTCAAGCGAGCTAACCGAGCTAACTCGGTTCGTGTATATGTAACATCTTAGATTTTCACTGTTTTAGATTTCCAAAAATCCATAAATTTTTTTAATGTAATTAACTTATATTATCACTTACTAACCATTGGCACTCAATATTAGTTATACATGGGTAATACCAATAAAGAACCACACAAGTCCGATTAATCAACCGTAGGAAGCCAACGAATCCGCCCAATCACTTGAACATCAAGTTTAGCCCCATGATTTACTCATGTGAGACCCAAATCTAACCGACTCATTGCTAACTAATCAAGACAATCGTAACTAAATTAAAGATCTAACTGAAGTCGAGTCAGATAAGGCTCGGATCTTGACTTATAGACCAAATCAACCCCGTTACTCTTTTAACCTAAAACAGACGGTTAAAAGTAAACATGACCAAATCTCCACTTTCATTAATTATAAATAGGCCACACTATTGTAACATCCTGGATTTTCACTGTTTTGGATTTCCTAAAATCCTTGAAATCTATTTTTTTTATTAACTTATATTATCACTTACTAACATGTAACGTCCCGTCCAACCAGCACAGTGTCCTGGGGCGTCCACGTAGGATTGTTGTAGGACCACTCGCTTAAGCCACTCATGGTGGGTTACCGTAGATAAAAATCATCCAAGATTAATCTAATTTAGTAAACCTGACTGGACATAACAGGGTTAGTGTGGGCCACCAAGCCAGATGGCTGTTTGCACATAAAAGACCGCTTGTGTGGGCCGCACAACGACCGAGGATGGTCGAAAAATTCTAAAACTTGGTGTGGCCGTTGGTCTTACTGGGCTTGAAGGTCATCGCGGACCGCAGCCCCTACAGACGCCCAGAAGTAGGATCTGGCATAGGCCCAATGCACCCCACCAATGCCAGCATTGAAATCTGGCACTGGTCAAGGAAATTGAAATGTGAGACATTCCAGCCGTCGGATTTCTTCCGAATTTACGGTGATGGTTTGATATATTTTTCAACGCCCGTTCACCAAATCTGAGGCCCGATCGTGGCACGATGACCGTTGATCGCAAATCGGACCCGAGCGATCAAACCCTATATCCAACCGCTCCCAAATTTTGCACGGCCCTTCATCGGGTCATGGATCACCTAACCTATAAGTTTTATGGCCAGAAGACCCCCATAACTATTCCAATCACCGAAATGGGCCCCATAGGGCCACTTAAAGGTCGGAAGCGCCTTCTCAGATCATATAATCGTTCATCCGTTCGTCCTCAATTTTTACATGGACCCTAGTCGGGTTAGGAGACAACTACATGCCGAATTTGGTGGCCAGTGAGGCGTTAGGGCCACCTCAACACTCAATAGGGGTCCCATAGGTCTAATTTGGGAAAACTAGGAAACATGGGGCCAAGAGACCCAACTCTAGGGAAATAAGCCCTAGCCCTCTTTCACAACCTCGTTCACTCTCTCAACAACAACCCTCTCTCCCTCCTATCTCTCCCTTCATCTCCCAACAACCCATTCCTCTCCTCCTTAATTTTCTTCAAATCTCCAACAACCAAGCTCTCCCTCAACCCTCTTCCAAAACTCCAACAACCCATCTATCTCCCTAGCAACTTCCACCCTCCTCCAACGACCAAGGAGAGTGAAGTAAGAAGAAGGGGTATGCAAGGAAGTGTGGTAGACCCTAAATCGAGTTGGGGCCCAAGTGAATCGACCCTTCAACACCTTCTCCCTTCCCAAGGGGGAAAACCCTCCGCCACAAACCCCAAATTCGTCCGTGGGCCATCTAGGTAAGATCTTCTCCCCTTTTCTTCTTGAAATCCATGTATTATGGTGGGATTGGCATAGAAAACTAACATGCAAGAGTTTGGTTTAGGGATTTCGGCCGATCATCCCGAAAGCCTCTTTCCTAGGATGTTTTTCGTGTCGCCAACGATCCATAAGTGCGGACTATTGCTCTTAAGTGGCCTAGCACCAATTTTAGTGTGGATTTAATGATTTTGAGTGCTTGGATGTCATACTTGGAATTCTAGAGAGAGCCCTAGGGATTTTCATGTTGTTGGATTTGTTAGAATATGCATGTTTAATTCTCAAACGTGATATATATTGTGCCTTCATATGATATTATGTCGGATGATAACATGCTTGTGTTTGTTGATTCATTTCCATCATATGTAGTGCTTTATTGCGTGTGTGATTATTTACCGTTATGCTTATGATTCCTCAAGATGGAGGAAGTGTTTAACTTCCTCATACAACCCACACACACTCACATGCATCTAAATTTTATAATGATACTGGTTTGCTTGTTAAAGATATTTGTTTTGTATGGTTAGGATGCATGAGATTATGACATGGATGTGCTAGTTGATAATATGAGTAGTGGGTATGCTGTAGGTCTCTTTTCACTCTCTTGGGGTGGTCAAGAACCTAACAAGAGAGGGTGGTCCCATCGGTAGGACTACGTTAAGGCTAGACTCGCAGATTGGGCGAGAGTGTTCAGGTGGCTGTAGTTCAACTACATGGGTCCCTTGTGCCCGAGGTCATTCGTCTCACGCTTGCTTGATTTGTGCGGACTAGCCTACTACCTAATCACCCTGTTTGTTAACCATGTTCGCCCACATATGTATAGAGCCTGATGCACCCTACAACCTTTGTGGCCCACTGATAACTAGATTACAATTGGTCCACAGTCTCGTGAGCCGAGCATGGTGGAATGGGACACTGTGTCCGAGCTGTCGGCCTACGCTGGGGTACCACGCCTCCCCGTAGTGACCGCGAGCGATCCCTTCCCTATCGACACTCCTCATGTGCTTGGAGTCGGGAATGAGGACCCCGACGGGATCACGGACCACGAGGACTCGGCCTCACGCGTT
This sequence comes from Magnolia officinalis, assembly GCA_021015155.1. Taxonomy (NCBI): domain Eukaryota; kingdom Viridiplantae; phylum Streptophyta; class Magnoliopsida; order Magnoliales; family Magnoliaceae; genus Magnolia; species Magnolia officinalis. The sequence continues at coordinate 22,418 of JAJHSJ010001434.1, read as the reverse complement.
GATGGGGCCGTGCCCTCGCAACCAGATTAGGGCAGTGACATATAAGGTGATCCAGAATCCCCAACCTGTTGGATGAATGGATTTTAACTAACAACTCGGCTAACATGATCGCATTTCACGCATTAATTAGGGTGGCGACTCGGCAGTCGAGGTCGTACTGAGGGAGTGTTGACATATGCGATCGTAGACGTAGTCGCTTGAGGGAGTGTTGTGGCGAGGGCATGCATCATATCATCACATTTCATGCACATTTAACAAGAGTTATAGGTGTTGCTGATTTCCTGCTTTTCATTAAATTCCTATTAAAATTGATGCCTGTTACAACTTAAGATTAATGGTTCACACTGAGTTGATCACTCACTCCCACTCTGGGACAGTGTTTTAAAACACAAACCAGACGCTTCCATAGATGCAGGTGGCGAAGATCAAGAGGAGCCTGACACTGTGGACTTGGATGAAGAGGAGGAGTACTTCTACTTCCAGTTGATGGATGGAGCTGCGTCGAATTCGTAGCTGTGACGACGGACTGCTGAGCTGAGAGCTCGGCCCTATTCTTTTGGACATGATATTATTTTTGCGATTTTGTCGGGTGGCGCCATGTGCCCCTTATTCTTTTGGACGTGTACATATATATTTGTGTTGTTTTTCTTCCATTTCAGTAGACTTGTGGTTGTGCTTCATGATCCATGTTGTTCCAAATTTGCGCAGTTAATTTGACTAATCCTATAACCATAAAACGCATGATAGGTGACCTCGAAAACTCGGGAGTTGAGTATATACACGACCCTCGATTTTCAGAGCGTTACATAACCATTAGCACTCAATGTAAGCTTATACATGAGTGGTCCTGTCTGGTCATGATAAGACCGAGTGCGGGCTGCCAAGTCAGATGACCTGTTTACACTTAACAACAGCCCGTGTAGGCCACCCAGCGACCGAGGAGGGTTAGAAAAATCTGAAAATTTAGGAAATCATAGAACTGGGCTCGTGGTCCATCGCGGGCTGTGGACCCAGTGGACATCCAGAACTGGAATCTGGCACTTGCCAAATGCACCCCACTATTGTCAGAATTGGAATCTGGCACTTGCAAATAAAACCGAGATACCAGGCTTTCCAGCCGTCAGATTTCTTCCAAATTTATGAAGAAGGTTTAATGTATTTTACTACACCCGTCCATAAAATCTGGGACCCGATCGTGGCACGGTAACCGTTGATCACAAATCTGACCCATATGATCCAACCCCATATCCGATCGTGGCACGGTAACCGTTGATCGGTTTTCATTAACATGCGATTAATCTAGTTTAAGTGCGTAAATATGGAAATTTCCTGGAACATAAAACATAATCACAACTGATCTACTGAAATGAAAGAAGTTCAAATACATATACAAGTCCAAAGAATATGAAAGGGTCACATAAGGCGTTGCCCATCAAAATCGAAAATAAAAATGATATGTCCACAAGAATAAAGCTGAGTCCACAACTCAGCGATCCAAATCCCACATGTCAAGCCGATGGAGAGCCACCCATCAACTAAAAGTAGGACAGCTCGTCCTCCTCGTCCAAGCTCGCACTGTCAGGCTCTTCCTGGCCATCGCCACCTGCATATAAGGAAGCGTCTGGTTGGTGTTTTAAAACACCATCCCAGAGTGGGAGTGAGTGATCAACTCAGTGTGAACTATTGGTCTCAAGTTACAACATGCATCAATTGTAATATGAACTTAATGAAAAACAGACAATCATCAACACCTAATAACTCTTATTTAAAATGCATGCATGCGGGATGATATGATGCATGCCCTCGCCACAACACTCCCTCAAGCGACTCCATCTAACGATCGCATATGACAGCACTCCCTCAGAGCGACCTCGACTTCCGAGTTGTCACCCTAACTAATGCGTGCAATGCGATCGTGTTAGCCGAGTTATTAGTTAAGTCCATTCATCCAGCAGGTTAGGGATTCTGATTCACCCTACGTATCAATACCCTAAGCTAGTTGCGAGGCCAAGACCCCATCAACGCGTGAGACCGAGACCTCACGGTCCGTGATCCCGTCGGGTTCCTCATCCCCGACACCAAACACATGAGGAGTGCCGAAAAAAAAAAAGATCGCTCGCGGTCACTACGGGGGAGGCGCGGTACCCCAGCGTAGGCCGACAGCTCAGACATAGTGTCTCATTCCACCATGCCCGGCTCACGAGGCTGTGGACCAGTTTCAAGTAAATTTTTGATGGGCTACAACGGTGGTAGGGTGATTCAGATTCCATACATATGTGAGCAAACAGAGTTAACATACAGGGTTGGTCAGATAGTAGGCTAGACCGCACGAGTCAAGCGAGCGTGAGACGAGTAACCTCGGGCACAAAAGACCCATGTAGTCGAACTACAGCCACCCGAACACACCCGCCCAAACCCATATGTCTAGCCCTCGCATAGTCCTACCAAAAGGACTATTGTCTCTCAACGTGTTCCTGACCAACCCAAGAGGTGAGGGTAATCCATAACATGCCACCATACGGGTTATCGTTTGCATCACAGTATCATGTTAGCATCATCTCAACATACTAGTCAAATATTCTAACCAAGCATACTACATTATCATGAAACTAGTGCATGTGAGGTGTGTGGATTTGTGAGGAAGTTAAGCACTTCCTACATACAAGGAATCACATGTACAAGAGTAATAGCCACTACGTACTATGAAGCAACACCATATGAGGGGATCATTCAACAAGAGCATGTTATTATACATGTACTAAATCATGTATGGGATAAGATTTACAACAAAATGAGAGCAATTCATGCAATTCCATACGAAGTTAACAACCTACAATCCCTAGGGTCTCTCTAGATTTTCTAACATAACACCCAAGCAAACAAAATCATTAGATTCATACTATAATTGGTGCTAGGCCACCTAAGGATAATAGTCCGCACCTTGTGATTCGTTGGAGACTCGAAAACGACCTAGGAACGTCGATTTAGAGGCCGGTTGGTCGGAATCCCTAAAGCAAGTTCATACATGAGAAATCCATGTAAAATCCCCCTTCATCAAAAGGGTTTTCAAGACAAAGGATGAGAAGCCTTACCTAGATGATCAATGGACGATTTTGGTGGTTGTGGTGCACAGTTTCTTCTTGGAGAAGGTGTAGGAAGTTGAAGGGGTTGATTTCCTCGGGCCCCACCTCGATCTAGGGTTCACCTAGCTCTCACCTTCACTCTCTTTCTTCACTCTCTCTAGCTCTCTCTCCTCTCTCTTTACTCTCTCCCTCTTTCTCTCTTCTCTCTCACCCTTCTCTAGGGCAAAATCGTATGGGGAGAGGGGGTGCCTAAATAAGGCCTTTATATAGTGTCAGTTTTGGCACAATTGGCCCCAAGTGTTGGGTCTTTACTATACTAACCCTATGGGAAGGTTTTCCTAGCCTATGGGGTGTACTAGCCGATATACATCGTAGGATAGTTAGTCCTAATGATGATCTACGTATGGATACAATCGGCCCACCATTTCGACGCGTCGATCGACAGATATGATTAGAAGTATGTTCAACGGTCACCGATGGTCGATCGGGGCCGCGACTATACAGATGGGAGCGGGGAAATATCCTTAATCCATGGGTAAAGTTTGGTCGTAAACCGACGGTCCGAAATCCTCAACTTGGCATAAGAGTGGACGACTCAAATCACTTAAGTTCCCACAATTTCCCAAACTAGCCTTCTAGGGCTCCCTATTGAAGTTGGGGTGGCCCTAACGCCCCCCAGGCCACCAAATTCGGTGGGTAGGTGTCTTATGGTCCAATTAGGGACCATGTAAAATTTGGGGACAAACAGATGAACGGATATAGAGTCTGAGTAAGCGATTCCGATATTTAAATGGCCCTGAGAGACCCATTCAGATGATTGAAGCGGTTCTGGCGGCCCTCTAGCCATGAAACTTATAGGATAGGGTCTCCATGGCCCGATGAGGGGCCACACAAAATTTGGGGACGATCAGATATGGGGTTTGGTCGTACGGGCCCGATTCGCGATCAACGGTCATCGTGCCACGATCGGGGCCCAGATTTGGTGGACAGGCGTAAAAAAATACATTAAACCTTCACCGTAAATTTGAAAGAAATCCGATGGCTGGAAGGCCTGGTATCTCGATTTTATTTGCAAGTACCAGATTTCAAATCTGGCATTGGTGGGGTGCATCTGGCAATTGCCAGATACCAATTCTGGGTGTCCACTGGGTCTGCGGTCCGCGATGGACCACAAGCCCAGTGAGACCTATGATTTTCTAAATTTTCAGATTTTTTTGACCCTTCCCGGTCGCTGGGTGGCCCACACAGGCTGTTGTTAAGTGTAAACAAGCCATCTGGCTTGGCGGCCCGCACTTGTCTCATCATAACTAAACTGGTCCATCCCAGTATGAACTAACATTGAGTGCTAATGGTCATTAAGTGATTTTATGAGTTAATAAAAAAAAATTCAAGGATTTTTGGAAATCCAAAACAGTGAAAATCCGAGATGTTACATCGATATAACTCACTTTTTTTTTCTTTCTAATAACCTAAAATGATCTATAAAAATAGATAGAGGGCGTGGATGAAACACATACATCATGGTGGGGTCCACAGAGCACCGACGAAGGGTGGCAAAGGAGTAGCCAGTCCATTTCCACTTTCCAGTACGACATTACAGCTGTACTGGCGCCAGGAGCTCCTCGAGCTCCGAGTTGTACGTACGGTCCAAAGGAGATCAAAGTTATGTGGGCCCCACAGTGATGTATTTATTATATCTACACCATTCATATATTGTTTTAGATCATTATAGAGCATTATGTCAAAAATGAATAATATCCAAAGATCATCTTAACCACCCCACAAATAGCAGTAAAGAATGATTTTCATTGTTAAATCATTAGTGTGGTCCACTTGATAATTAGATCTGTCTTATTTTTCGTCTCAAGCGTTAAGAAGAGCTTGCCAAATGGATGAACGGTTTGGATATAACACCTACCCCATGATCAGATCCACATAAGTGGCCACGTAAATACACTATTTGAATTCAAGACGGGATTGCGTGAAAAGCAAGTAACTAGTTACGGGATTGCGTGAAAAGCAAGTAAGTAGTTTCGTGCACTGGAAGGAACTTTAAAAGTAAAATAAAATCGAGTACATGTAGATTGAAAATTCTCTCAGAGCTATTTGGGGCCCACCTTAATGTATATATTTCATCTAAGCCGTTTATCTATTTTGAAATATTATTTTAAACATTGAGCATAAAAAAGAGGTATATTAAAGGCTAATTTAGACCACACCATATGAAACAATTTAATTAAATTTATACTGTTCGAATTGTATCCAATCCGATCCGAATCGGTTTTTTAGACCGAGTCAGACTCGGTTCGGGTAAAGGCAAACAGGCATCGGATTTGTCTGGTTCTAGTGGCTCAGATTCGGTCTTGGATCGGATTGAATTCGGATCTAACTAGTGACATTTCGGATCTGATCGGGTTATAGCTAATCCGATCCGATTCGGACCGTTGCCCACCTCTATCCACTCCTATGCAAAGTTGAGGATTTCGGACCGTCGTTTTACGACCAAACTTCACACGTGGAGTAAGGATATTTCCCTTCTCATATCCGTATAGCCGCAGCCCCGATCGACCATTGGTGACCATTGAACAGACTTCTAACCATATCTATCGATTGGCGCATCCAAATGGTGGACCGAACATGTCCATACGTAGATCATCATTAGAGCTAATTATCCTACGATGTATATCAATATGTACACCCCATAGTGGGCCCTAGAGGCTAGAAAAACCCTTCCATAAGGCTAGTATAGTAAAAACCCAACCCTTAGGGCTATTTACACCAAATCTGGCATTATATAAAGGCCTTATTTGGGCACCCCCTCCTCCCATACGAATTTCATGCCCTAGATCAATATTTAAAAAATGGTGAAAGGGAGAAGAAAAAGAGGAGAAAGGAGAAGAGAGACACCTTGGGGTGTGGGTGTTGGTGCACATCCGCCCTCTCATCCCCTCTTTAACCGCCTCGCCGTAGCCGGAGTCGTCGTTGGAGCTTTCTCAACAATGGTTAGAGGTAAGTGTTGAATCTCAAATATAATTTAGGGTTTCAATAGTTGTTTATCCCAATTCTCATAAGCTTGGATGTTTATTTAGATCTTTTAACAATTTTCTTTAAAAACCTAACCTCATGAGCTCAAAATCGGAGATTCCTTCTTAAAGGTGTGGACTATTATTCTTAGGTGGCCTAGCACCAATTTCAGTATGAATCTAATGATTATGTTTGATTGGGTGATGTATTTGGATAATCTAAAAAAAATTTAGGCAAGACCTTACATTTTAGATCCTCTTAATCAACATGGAATGATTATGGAATGTTTGTTGTTCCTCAACATAATTAGGTGTGAATTTGATAATTGTTTGTTCATTCCTTGCTTGATTTATGTACAATGTTTCCTTATAACATGTATGATGCATTAACCCTTGTGTATTTTGTACTATGAGATACATGAAATTATTGATTTCCTTACTAACCCACACAACACACTTATAGAGACACTTGAATTTATAGGTTTAATGTATGACTACTTGACATCACTTGTACTAGATGATAAACCCTAATTTGTTGAAGTACTATTGAATACTATCAAATCCCTACGTTGCTCAGGAAACTGAGGTGAGAGAAGGTGGTCCCGTTAGTAGGACTATCCTGAGGCTAGACCAATGGATTTGGGTGGATGTGAACTGGCGACAGTAGTTGGACTACATGGGTCACTTGTACCCGATGTCGTCCGTCATGTACTTGCCTAAACTCGCACGGTCTAGTCCACTTACTGACCAACCGTGTTTGTTAACGATGTCTGCTCACGCCTGTATGGAACCTGAAACACCCTTCAACCACTGAAGCCCATTGATAACCATCTGAAACCGATCCACTGACTCGAGAGCCGGTCATGGTGGAATAGGACATTGTGTCCGAGCTGTCGGCCTATGCTGGGGTGACGAGCCTCCCCGTAGTGACCGCGAGCGATCCATCTTCTCAGCACTCCTCATGTGCTTGAATTGGGGATGGGAAACCCAATGGGATCAAGGATTGCGTGGTTTCTTGCCTCGCACGTTGAGGGGTCTTGACCTCGCAACCAATTGAGGACAATGATACGTGGGGTGCACTAGTTTTCCCAATCTGCTGGATGAACGGAATTAACTAAATACTCGACTAAAATTATTCACGCATCGCATTAACTAGGATTTGACGACTCGACAGTTGAGGTCGCAATGAGGGAGTGTTGGTCATGCGCGATCGTTAGACGAAGTCGCTCGAGGGAGTGTTGTTGCGAGGTTATGCATCATATCATAATACATGTACATGCATTAACAAGACTAGTTTGAGATTTGTAAATATATGCATTTCATTAAATTCATCATATAATTGTTGTTTGTTGTAACTTAAGACTAATAGTAACCACTGAGTTAGCTACTCACTCTCACTCTGGGACGGTGTTTTAAAACACCAACCAGACCCTTTATTAGATGCAAGTGAGGCGGAGCTCGACGAGTCGAGCAGTGTGAGCAAGGATAGGGAAAAGGAGCTTCCCTGCTTCCAGATTTTCGGCAGTTCCTTTTAGTTTGAGTTTAGGTTAGCACGAGGTATGGACCAGGGCCCTAATCGCTTTGGGTCATGTGTGGGTAAGACTAGTTCCCTATTTAGATGATTTTGAATTCGTGGTTTGGATATTTTTATATTTAGTAGCAATTGATACTGCTTTTATGATGTACTTATGCTTCATGCTTTGCTAAATCCTCTATTATTTATAAGATCATTCAAACGTAATTAAATTATGAAGCCCATTAGGGCACCCATGACACTTGGGTATTAGGGAGCCGAGTTTTTACATGGCCCCTGAAAATCTGGAGTGTTACAATACAACTCTACTCACCTGTAAAAGATAAAAAATATGCCTTTCCCAGCTATTAAAAATGCCAGTATATACTCTAACCATTAGACGTGTAATCCTATATTAGCTTAAGGTAAAAGTTCATGTCCGCGCATAATTTAAATGGGATATATTAAAGGGAATAGTTGGAAGAGAGATGTCAACCTTTTATTTTGAACGGTCGTAGTGATTATGTGATATCCACTCCACCTTTTAGATGTCACATTGAAATTTAGGTTTGGAGCTCAAAAATTAGACCCATACATGAATCGGGTATGCCACCTTTGGGGAAATCATTTGAAGGGTGAGTGCTACTTTATGCACTGTTTTCAATCATGTGGTCCATTTGAGTCACTGTGGAATTGAGTTTTGGACACTTATCCTAACATGTGCTGATGGAGCCAATGGTTGGAGTGAATTTCACATAAACATCATGATTGGAACGAATGGCCAATAAATCTAAATGAAACAAAGTCTAGTGAACTAAATAACGAGGATTAAACTCTCACCTTGAAAACTTCAAAGGGGGCCACATGAGTTTTGGCTGGAGCTGATATTTGTGTTTTATCTTCATTTGGTCTATGTAACAGTATGAATAGGTTGGATGATAAATAAACATCACCGGTGGGCCCTACCCTAAAATGATTTTTTTAAATTTTTAAATAATGAATGGACGGTGTAGATAAGGCCCATACATAAGACAGGCAGGAGTAGGATGCAATCCGCGTCCCCCCTCACCTGGACAGAATCGATCCAGGCAGCGGCTCTGTGGGGGCCCACCGTGATGTATGGGTTTCATCCACACCGTTGATCCATTTTTCCAGATCATTTTAAGGTATGGCCCCTGCAACCTGGCTCTATGATCGGTGGCTGGGCCTGCTTTAAGTTGAACGGGCTGTGATTGTTGTTATTGCTCAGCCCAAGCTCGAATCATAGACCACCCTTGTTATCTTTCAAATCTTGAAGCATGGGATCCAATGGGCCAGGGCAGCCCAGTGAGGAAAAAGAGAGTTAAATGATTAACGATGTAAAATAATCCAAGGGTGGGCCAGATCTTAAATGAATTAGAACCGCTTACAGGTGTTTGAAGCTGTACATTACTGTTGCAAAATGGTGACTCACTTGATGATTGATCCAGGCCGTTGTTGCTGCCCGAGCCTGATGGCCCACATAATGGGCCCAGACTTCAAGCTCGGGTCCAGCCCTGAGGCCTAGTAGGAGTAGCTATGGTCCAGGTTTGGGGTGGGCCACGCCCATATGCCCAAGTCCCAATCTTGGCATTGATTGGGCCCAACACATGTGTTGGGCCACACATAGCTTCCGACCACAGAACTTCCTGTGGCCAGTGGACACTGGCAAGTCGCGTCGTCCCAATTGCAGGACACTTGGCCTTCGAATACGTCATCTTCCCCGTATTCCGATATACGTAACCTCATGCCTCAACGCACGTGAAGGGAGCCGGTCAGGTGCGGTCCCGGCCGCACCCAATACAGTGCAGCTCTGACCGTGGGGCCATTTCGATGTATATATTTTATATCCACGCCGTCCATCTGTTTTTCCACATAATTTTATGGCATTAGGAAAAAATAAAACAGATCCACTCTCATGTAAACCATGCCACAGGAAACAGTGGTGATTGACCATTAAAAACTTATTTTGAGCTAAAAAGGTTCTGAATCAAGTTGATATTTATTTTCCCTTCATCAAGGTCTGTATGACCTCATCAAAAGGTCAGATGGAAAATAAACTTTACAGAGGTCATTACAGTGCGTCCTAGGAAGTTTTTAATGGTGGGAATTCAATCACTACATTTCCTATGGTATGGTCCACCTGATATTTGGATTTGCTTCATTTCTGGGCTCATAACCTAACATAATATTTCAAAACGGATGGACGGTGTGGATATTTAAAAAAAAAATATAAAGATGGGCCCCATGGTCACGAACGGTGTTGGGTGAGGCCCGGGCTGCGCCTGATCTCTCCCGCACGTGAATCTTCACCGCCTCTCATCTCGAACACCCTGATGCGAATTATAGGTAATTTTTTAGTATAGACCCGACCTACCACCTACCATTTTTATTCGACCGAACAAAACCTATCTTACCAAACTAGAGCTCTAAAATTATTTCATTTTTTTTAGCTTTTTTATCTTAAAAATCAGGGGTATTTTCGTCCAAAACCCTCTTTCGTGGAAGCAGATTGGGTACTTAGTAACTCAGTACGATAAGTGTACTGAGTAAATTCCGTGGGCCCAGTGTCATTCATGCATTATATCCACTTCGTCCATCTCTTTTAACACATAATTTTAGGGCTTTATCCAAAAAAATGGAGTATATCCAAAACCTCAAATGGACCACACCACCGAAACAGTGTGAATTGAACATCTACCATTGAAAATTTCTTGGGGACAACAGAAGTTTTAGATCAAGCTGATATTTGTGTTTTCCCTTCATCCATGTATTTCTTATCTTATGAACATGTTGGATGACAAATAAACATTATTGGGGGCCTTAGAAAGTTTTCAACGGTTGAAATCAATACTTCCACTTTTTCTAGTGGTATGGTCCACTCGAGCTTTATATATGTATCAATTTTGGGTTGAACCCATAAAATGATCTAAGAAAATGAATGGACGGCGTGGATAAACCACACGTATTCAAGGTGGGCCCAATTGAATTTACTCGGTACGATAAGAGTGTACTGAGCAATTCAATTTCCTCTTTCATACCCTAAAAATCTACTTTGATAACATTAGTTGTCGGGCGTCGAAAAAAAAAAATAAGCATACAATGGTTGAGTCTACACTACTAATTTTTTCGTGAATTTTTTAATCTATTCAAAGATAAGATCACCCAGCTTCTAATCAAGTGGATATGCCTCTTACTCAATTATTTGAAGATATCTCAGCCGTTCATCAGGCAAGCACCTCACCTTAGACATTAGGCTATAGTCCCTCACATAACATGGGGCTAGATGCACGTGAGAAAAAACAGACGGTACACCTGTGGCTGACCATGTGGGTGGACTAGCCCGATTCCCTTTCCACCTCATGCTCAGGGGGATCCACTTGATGATCAATGATCTGACACTCACGTGGCATGAATCTCCACCTTAATGGGTGTCTGACACAATGTATTAGATGTGATTAGGTGAGATAGAATTGCATTTGGGGAAAAGTTGGGATTGGGTGGGATGGAATTGCATTTACTCCTGTGGAGTTGTATTTGGGTATTTGGTCCCTATAAGATTTTCCGTGGATTTTGAAATCCATTCCACATATGGGCTCCACATAGATGCATGTGTTTATCACACCGTCCATCCACATACACCATTTATACATGACATTCTAATTACATATGTATATATGTGAACAAAATTTGCTGTGAATTTGAATGTTGATCACAATTTCGTGGTTCACCAAACATAATTTTGCTTAATTAGGTATTTCCCGTAGCCAAAAAAATTATTCCAAACATGGGAGTAAATGGCTACAATAGCATAGTATTTCCAAACATGTAATCATTGTGCAATAATGTTATTAATCCAATCTAATACAACTCAATACCATTCAATTCCATGGACCTAACATGCCCTAATGGAAGCTTTTGGTGCATGACATTAAATGAGATTAGGCGGGATGAAATTGCATTTTCTCCGGTGCAAATTCCATCCTACGTTTGGAAAGGATGGAAGGGTTAGGATAAGATGGGATGGATTTGCATTCGGTCCTGTATGAGATTTTTGTGGATTTTAAAATTCATTACCATGTGGAACCCACATTAATGCATATGTTTTATTCATAATGTTTTTATATATACACCTTTTACATGTGACATTAAGATTATCTATTGTGAATTGCGTTCGTTGATTATAATTTCATGGTCTATCAAATAGAATTTTATTAAATATATTGTTTTCCATAACGAGAATTTTGTCCTCGACCTGAAAATTGAAGGGCCAAAATACCATGTATTTCCCAACACGTAATTATTGTACAATAACGGTGTTAATCCTATCTAATTACAACTTCAATACCATTTAATTGCACCAGCTTTTCGGCCTGCCTTCCCGAGAATCGGAATCTCCCTAACACGTGTTCGATTGTCCGACACGCATCCTCCTCCTGCAATTCTACTCACGGACATACCAGATATGTTTCATGTGTGCAGGACATCTTAGCCGTGTATCAGGTGATACTAACCAAGCTGATGATGTGGACGAGCTCAAGCCGTTGATAGCAGCAGATGAAAGAAAACAACTCACGGCCTTTAGAAATTATTTAAAAATTTTGGAATTTTCATCCTTTACTTTCTTCGTATGCATGATCTACACGGTGGTCCCACCGGATACACCGCTCGGATGTCCCACACACGTGCTAGTTCGGCACGTGTTTCTGCGCGTGTAGAGTTATATGTTGCTCGAGTAAACCTCTTTTAATACTCGCCTTTAAATACCAAAGCCAGAGAAAGGGTTTGGCTAAAATTCGCGGGGCTCTCTCTCTCTCTCTGTCTGTCTCTCAATTGATCGATTGAACGTCCTTTCATCTCAGCCGTCGATTGCAAGACCTGATTGAATCATGCCCGTCCGTTTCAAATTCCGTAGCTCCGTCGATTACGACTCCGTCGAAATCGACGGCCATCGTTCCATCTCCGTCCGCGATTTGAGGATTAAGATCGTGCAGCATAAGAACCTGAAGATCTGCGACGACTTCGATCTCGTCATCTCAGATGCCGAAACCGGCAATGGTATTTTTGTTAATTCTTCCAAAATTTTATTCTTTTCTTCAATCCGTCCTATTTCTCGTAACCTCCTTGAATTTCTCACCATTTGGATCTGAAATTTCAGCGTTCGATGACGAAGATTTCATGGTTGCCGATGGCACAAACGTAATTATCAGAAGAGTGCCCGCCGGAAGATCTGCACCGTCAGATTTGTGAGATCTCTGCACTTGATTTCTTTCCATCCGCCTCTAAAATTGATATTTCGATTTGGTTATTGCAAGTTCTTCAATGTTGATAATGGTTCCTTGACTCGGTGACTCGTCCCGACTCGATCGAGTTCGAGTCGAGTCTCGCCCAAGTCGGGGGTGAATAGGGAGGATGACTCATGGTAGCGACCGGTATTGGCATCGGTCCGTACGAGTCCGAGTCGACTCGGACGAGGTGGGTATGACTCGGGCGTGTTGGCAATCCGTGGTGCAGATTGAGATAAACACACAGTTTGAGATTGAGATGGCGATGTTAATGTGCAAGACATTCATTGCCTTGTTGGATTTTGATGATATGCAAAACATTCATCCCATGTGGATCCCATCCCAAATTTACTCTTATGTTTTGGGATTTTGCATTAGCAGATCGTAGATCGTAGATGTATTTGATTTGGTTCCTTCGTGATCCCTTTGGGTTTGCCTGTACTAGCACTTGACTGTACATGGCTGTAGAATCATCAAACCACTCTGAAGTGGGTATTTTTCACAAGTGGAGCTAAATCTATCACAATTAGGAGAGAGATTTTATATGGTAATCTTGTACTGCAGTATTCTTATATGTAAATTCGGTGCAGGCTGCATATAAACTCGTTTGAGCATATGGCGATTAAAGGCTCTGATTTTGTTGATGCAATTGGGTCTTCACCAACCACGGTACGTTATCTTCACCCGATCATGCATTTAAGCTGTTCATTTATGCTGGTTTGATATCACATATGGGTATTTTCATGTCCAGCATCGAGATTATAATAGTCCGTTGGTAGGGATGTGTGGGTAATTTCTATGAATGTACTGTGCGTGCTGCTTACTAGACATGAATATGGGAGCGTAAAAAAGGTATAAAGGCTAACATGCAGATCGATGGAATTTATATGTACCATGCCATGCTTGCTTTGGAGGAGTCACATTAGAGAGCAATGAGTTTGGATCCAAGGCATGTTTGTTGGAGCTTATGCTGCCCTAAGGTTTGCCTACATTTTGGCTTCAAGTCCAACTTACTTGGTCAAATTAATCTTTGACAGGGTTAGTTGGTTAATCCTTAACTCGTTAGTCATCATTTGTGAGAGGTTTGGTTTTTCCATGCTTATAGGGAGGCCAGTGATTATGGCTGATCTTGAGTGACCTAGGGCATTGAGCAGCCCCAATTTTTGAACCGGGTCTCATCACTTTCCAAGAGATGACACTACTTTTGCTAGAGTTAAAAGTTAAATTGTGTCATAGTGTGAATTGGTTTTGGTTTAGTTTGAGGCTATAGACACATGAGTTGCTTTCTAGAGACATATGGTGGATTGATGAAAATAGTTCCTGCATTTAGGGTGGTCTTAGTCGTCCCAATAGTTGCTAGCTGATATTCCTTAAACTGTGAGTCTAGCAGGGCAATTCTGGAAGCAACGAGATGATGTAATTGCCCCACATCCCACATGTGCACGCTCCGCACTTGTGTACAAGAAAATGACCACCATCTCTTTTTAGCCCATAACTACATTCCTTTTCTTTCAAATCTCTAGATTAGAAAATTTCTTCTTTCTTTCATATCTTTATTTTAGGCCAGGAATAATTTTAGATTTTTTTTCTGATATAAATACCTTCTTATTTAGGCACTTTCTTAATTACAATACTTTGTTATTTAAGTGTTTTCCTATTTTCTCAGATTTTTTAGATTCCATAGCCATTATTACAGATTATAATGGTTGATTATAAATAGGGCCTATGGCCTATGAAATAAGATAAGTTCGATATTCTCTACATGAAATTTTCTTATTTTCTCTATGGTAGCTGTTGAAGGGAGGGAAAATGATATCTAATTCAAGACTAGAGGACTGTTGAGCTTGCTCACAGTCTTGCATTCGTGATCTCTAGCATTTGGCCAGAGGATCGTTGGGTCTTCCATTTTGGATCTTAAAGTGTTCAATGATTGGCTAAAGTTAATAGAGCAATATTTTGTTTTGACAAAATGGAAGTTGTCAAGTTGCATTTTATTGCCTTGAAACTTAAAGGTGCAGCTCAAGACTAATGGTACACCATTGAAGAAGATCTACAACTGTGTGACTTTCCTCTTGTAAGCAATTGGCAGGAAATGAAGACAAGAATGAAGGTTTCTATTGTTGGATTATGAGACTTCTTTTCAAGAGCTCCTCACGCTTTGGCAGGACAATCTGACCGTGGAGTACACATAGGGTTATTATGACTTAGTCATTTAGTGTCATCTAACAGTAATTGGAAGACAACAAGTGACGCATTATTGCAATAGGCTACGGTTCGAGATTCAAAGAGAACTGGTTACTGTTTGGCTCAACAGCCTAGACGAGGCGTATCAAATGGCCTAAAAAGTGCAGAAGCAGAAGTTGGTGATAAGGCATGGTAACTCTCAAGGCGGGGGCTATGCATCCATTCGCCCCACTACTAGTGGCTCCACTTTGCGTCTACAACCATTCGTGTCCCATACTAACTTACCTCGGGATTATAAAATTGATCAGAATTGCACCCAATCTGCTTCCAATCCTCTTCCCCGAAATGGTGATTCAAAGGGAAAGTCTGTTACAGTAATGCAAGGGAGGTTGACCACCAGTTGCTTCAAGTGTGGTGGTCATGGACATTACACGACAGAGTGTACCTCTTGCAACCTCCAATTTTGTGAGACAGAAGGCTTAATTGTAGACCAACTGGAAGATGAACATGCAAATGATCTAGAAGATGACGAGCAGGAAATTAAGGCCTCAATGGCCTAAACGAAAAGAAGTTATCATTGGTTGTTAGAATGATTCTAACAACACCAAAAGAGGAGGCCCAAGAGACTGGCTACGAACCAATATTTTCCATACACAAGTATCGTGTGGTGGAAAGGCTGCCAAGTTCATTATTGACGGAGGCAACAACATGAACGTGACCTCACAAAGCATGGAGGACAAGTTGAAGTTGAAACCTCAAACGTATCCCAAGCCATATAAGATTGCGTGGGTGAATGACACGTTCATCTCTGTGACTAAGAGGTGCTTAGTAAACTTATCTCAGTCGTTATGAAGAATCGCTTTGGTGTGACATCATTCCAATGAAGGTCACATATACATGACTGCGGCGCGTGTGGATATACGATGGGATGTAGCTCATAAGGGTCACAAGAACACATACAACTTTATGTATGAAGGAAAACCCATTACTTTGAACCCTATGAAGGATGACGAATTTAAAAAAGCAAAACCGGCTTCCACAGTATTGAGTATGGCCCAATTTGTGGTGGGGAGTTGTGAACAGGGAATCACGTATGCTTTGGTAGGATGTAAGACTGATCCAGTTGGTAATGTTGCTGTTCAACCGCTTGAGATTCAGGATATTCTGTCCCAATTTCAAGATTAGAGGACTGTTGAGCTTGCTCACAGTCTTGCATTCGTGATCCCTAGCATTTGGCTAGAGGATCGTTGGGTCTTTCCCGCAATCATTTTTTTTTCCCTTATTGATTTATTTGTTTCCCCTTTCAGGATTGAAAAGTAAGGGCGAATTTTGAGGTGCAAGCATATTCTTTTATGGAGCCAGAATTTTTTGATGGACTTACAATCCGCTTGAAAATCTTTTTGGCGGTGTTGTCCTGGATATTGCCATATATAGTGTATGGATTAACAACATGATATTGGGTTGTTGTGACTTTGGGATCAGGAAGGTATTCTAGCTCATAAAGATAGTCTAATTTGGAAGCGGAAGAAGTGCATGAGGGTCCGAGAATTAGAGATAAAGAAGCCATTAGGGCAAGGTACCATTCTCTTTGTGGAACTTCTCCTTGTTGTAGGGTTATAACATGAGGATCAATAAGAAAATTCTATAACATAGACCTCTGAGACACGTCATACACTATACCAAAAGTATAGCAGAGCGACATCTAGGTTGTTATAGTGTTTCTCGCATCAAAAGGATGAACTCCCCTTTTGCTAGCCTGATGGTCTTAATGAGCAACAATACTCTGCCATTCCATCGACATACCAATTGTTGCTCCTCCTCAGGCAGCAATTAGGTGTTCTATTTTGTATATCTTTCCCAGTTTTTTTGTTGCAGGAGATCCGTCATAGCGGTAGCTGCAGAGCATGCTAATTAGGGATTGTAGTGTATTAATATTCAAATAACCCTTTAAACAAGCAGAGTAAACAACTTCCAAAAGAATAATGAAAGGATTTACCTAGACATGGCTCTAATGCCAATATAACAAAGGCACAAAAACATAAAGATAATAAGACCACAAATAGTAATAATAATAGAGGCAAGGATCATAAGTGTCAGAGGATTATATTACAACATACTTAGAATGCGATTAGGAAAACATACAGCAAGCTAAAGGCCTCTCATCTGGACTTACTCTGCTAGATGAGTGAGAGGGCACCTCCTTTTATAGGATGAAGGATCTAGATTTTACAAGGTTTTAGGATCCGGATTTTACATGGTTTTAGTTTTGCTATAGCATCATGTCGATAAGGATACAAGATTTTAGTTCCGTTACGGTAGCCCGTCGATACTATAGTGACTCATAAAAAATAATCTGCCATAGTACTGTTACAATGACACTATTTGTTACAGTGGCGACCATTCTGACCTTTCTTTAGGGACTCATTGCTGTTGCCGTCGGGTGATTTTGATCAATCATCTCATTCATCGAACTCTAACGAAAGAGGGTTGCCATCAAAGTCACGGGGTCTTCCAATGCCAACCCATGGAGAGTCTGGGTCTTCATCCACCTCGGCCTCACTTTCATGGTGTTCCAAGAAGGTGACTAGTCGCTTAGTGAATCGGTCATTTAGAGGTTGTTGGGGTTGAAAAATGGGTGTTGGAGAATTCCGCCAGGAACAAAGGCAAAAGAAACATTGTTGAGACGTAGCATGTTGCTAAGAACAAAAAACTTCTCATGGTTGTTATGATGATGTCAGGCAAGATTGAATGATTGCCAAGCCTAAATTTTTGATTGAGCAACGGATGGTGCATAGTTTGAAATCTCTGAAAATGTGGAAAGTGATTAGCACATATTTGCCATAACGAGTTGTGAGAAGATTTTCCCATTCATGTAAAGGTTGAAAGCACTGCAACCATTTTGAAGTGTTCAGTTGGTCTCTGTGAAGGGGGCGTCCCAGTTGTACTTGAAGAAGGTATGTAGATAGGCGAGGGGCGTCGAAGATGACAACCATGGTATAGGCCTAAAAAAGGTTGTAAAGAACACATAAGGCTTCCTTGGGGAGATGATAGAGATTTCTAAAGGATGTAGGTGTGAGAAAAGGATAGTCAGGGTGAGGGATCCTATAAAAAAAGAGATTATTTATGCAGAGATGAATTTCCAGAAAGTGTTGGAAGTTATGGGTATTCCTATGGGTAAAGAGGAGATGAGCAATAAAGTCTGCAACTTCAGGTGGAAGATCTAGAATGCGATCGCCGATCGATGGGATAGATGCAGAGTGGGACAAGAATTTGGACAAGATCTTGATTAGGAAGTGGGTGGCGGGATAGGAAGTCTGCCAAAGTATTCGTTTTTCCTTTGATGTGCTTGACTGTGAACGTTCATTGGGAAAACCATACCCATCGGAGCAGCTGGCTTGGAGGAATATGCTTCTGCTTGAATTGGAGAATTTGTGAAGAGGAAGACATGTCCATTTTTATCTGGAAATGATGCTTGATGAGGTGGTACTGGAATTTGCTAACCCCCTTTTTTACTGCCAGGATTTCTTTGAGGGTAGAGTGATAATGCTGTTCGCTTTGGGAAAATGAACCACTCTTGTATCCATAGATTTGGCGCTGCCCGTGGAGCTCAATGAAAAGGACTGCTCCCCAATGAAGATTGCTAACATCAGTTTGAAGGATACATGTGCTATGAGCGGCGAGAATCTGGAGGGGAGATAATTGTGATAGGCAATTCTTCAGAGTTTGCACGACACGGGTGTGCTTGTCCCTCCAAGGTAGAGGGTTTTTCCAAAGTTCTTGAGAGAAGCCCTCACAATTGAGCAATCTGAGGAACGGACTTAGAGACATGATTTACAATGTCGAGGAATTGCTTAATCTACAATCTGTTGATCAGCTTATCGGGGAAAGTCTTCAGTTGATTGGCAATGTGCAGTTGTTGCTTGTATTTTCCATCGACAAGGAAATCAATTGTAGTTTGGGCAAGAACCATCTTCTTTTCTGAGAGCATGATGCCATGTTTAGAGACTATCTTGTAAAATTGTTGGAGCTAAAGATGTTCATCTATTGAGGCCGAGAATAGCAGAATGTTATGTAGATCAATGCATGTTGAAGGATTGGCTAAAAGATGGTGACCATTGCTTTCTGGAAGACGGAAGGAGTTGTCTTCAATCCAAAAGGGAGAACCTTCCATTGATAATGGGCATATGGAATTGTGAACTCCATCTTGTGTCAGTCTTCGGATGAATGCCCAGTTGCGAAAATCCTGCTTTGAGATCAAACTTAGAGAAAACACACGCATCAATCAACTGTTGAAATAGCGATGTGCGGTGTGTGTGGCAGAGGAAATTTGTCATATGTCAGGAAAGAATTAGGTGAGTGGTAGTTTATAACCAATCGTAATGTTTGGTAGTTTATAACCAATCGTAATGTTCCTTTGGTCTGTTCAGCACGCTTGTTTACATAGAATTCCTTTGGTCTGTTCAGCACGCTTGTTTACATAGAAGGCTTCACAAGGCCATTGTGAGGAGGTGCGTTCAATGAGGCCCTGGGCTAAAAGATCATTCAATTCTTTTGTTGCCAAGCCCAAGTGCTTGGGGGACATGCCTTGGTGGGATGCTTTGGTTGGATTTATGTCGTCATTTCGCTTAAAAAGGTGGCAAACAAAAAACTCTGGATTTTGCCACAAAGGAGAGTGGTGTTTGGAAAGGAAAGCGGAGTGGGAGGTGGCACAACAATCAATCTCGAAGCGTTCTTTGAGTTGGTCAAGCGTGAGACCGAATGTGTATAGGTTTGGGATTGTGGACCATGGGATGGAATATTGCTTGTGAATGAGGTCATTTTCTGTCCACCAAAGATGGTTGAGCTTGTGGAGGATGTCAAACCCATTGATGAGGTCTTTGCCGGATAAACAAGAACCGAGGAAGCGATGTTGGATGCAGAGATGAGGGATAAGTTTGAGAGTGATAGGCAGGCTGATCGAGCTAGTATGGAAAACTTTTCCATCTGCTGCTTGAAATGCTTGGATGTGTGGTTTCCTAAGAGAGGATGGAAGGATATCGGGATTGAGAATGGATGCAGAGGCACCGGTATCAAGTAAGGTGATAAGTGGGATGGGTTGTGCATACAGTTCTGTCTGGAGCTAGACTTGAACCATATGGACTGGTTGGAGGGATGATAGAGAATCATCGGGAATGGAGAAAATGCCATTAATTCCTTGAATTTCAAACTGCTCATCAAAGTCATCATCAGAGTTGTCATGACTATGTTGGATAGCCAAACCAGACTCTGGTTTATACTCGTCATCAAGCGAGAACGCAGATTCAGGGTCAGAGAAATCTGTCTGCCAAGGTGCTGCCTTTTGAAGAAGAGCTACATTGCGTTAACTTGCACGTTTGGGGCAGATATGAAGCTGGTGATACACACACACACACACACACACACACACACACACATATATATATATATATATTATATATATATATATATATTCCTTTCTTCTATTAGTGAGAATGGCCGGAACAAGATTCATGTAGCCAACTTCAATTAGTTGGGAAAAGGCTTAGATGGTGATGATGATGATGAGTGAGAAGGGACTAGCTTTCCCACCATAGTTCTTACTCCCCTTTTCATTCTTCATTCTTCAACCATTCATGTGGATTTTTTTTGTTGCGACTCACCCCATGGTTGCATATAAAACCCATTGCCTTATGGAGCCAACGGTATACCATGATATCTACATCACTTGCTATGACAATTTGCCCATTCGCTTGCATAGTTATTTTAGTTATTTATGAATTGTGAGCATGTTATTACTTCTTCTTCTTCTTCTTCTTTTTTTTGTTGCGACTCACCCCATGGTTGCATATAAAACCCATTGCCTTATGGAGCCAACGGTATACCATGATATCTACATCACTTGCTATGACAATTTGCCCATTCGCTTGCATAGTTATTTTAGTTATTTATGAATTGTGAGCATGTTATTACTTCTTCTTCTTCTTCTTCTTTTTTTGTTGCGACTCACCCCATGGTTGCATATAAAACCCATTGCCTTATGGAGCCAACGGTATACCATGATATCTACATCACTTGCTATGACAATTTGCCCATTTGCTTGCATAGTTATTTAGTTATTTATGAATTGTGAGCATGTTATTACTTCTTCTTCTTCTTCTTCTTTCTTTTTAATTTCATTTAGGAGCACAAATGCATTATTAACATTATCTAGACTGTATTCAGAATGTTGATATGGACAACTTCGATGACTTTGGCATTGATTTGTATCCTGCACCTGAGGCATCCTTGTCAGACTTGGATCCTGATGTTGACAAGAGGAACTGCACTAGCAGTGAAAAGGCAAATCATGCAGTTCAAAGGTATGGCTTTTTTCAGGAATTCCTAATCTAATATACTTTCTTTTTAATTTGTTTGTGTACAATTCATTTCATTCTATGTAGCTTCTTGGTCGTGCCTTCAGCCATCTGAAAATAACAGATGGCACCATGCTTGACAGCTGTATTAGTGTTGAAAGTCATTGGGGGCAAATGTAGTTTTCTCTTTATACTATTGTTTAACATGTTAATCCATGAGGATTTTGTACCCTAGCATTGTAGCCTTTAATCCATGAGAGAATTTAATGAGAGCTGGTAGGAGGGAGGGAAATACAATAATCCCCATGGACAAAAATGCAACAAAACATTTTGTATGTGTAGACACATGCATTTCAGAATACAGATTCCGATGGACAAACATGCACCAAAATAATTTGTATGCATAAACGCATGCATGCCATAGATACAACATAGAATGGTATCATAGTAGACACGTGCACAGAGGAAGGGAGAAATTAGTGGGTTTCATTCAAGTGGGAGAATCTTGTTACTGTTAGTTCTCTTGTGGATCTTGACAATCACAAAATTCTTTTTCTTAATCAATCAAGATATTTGGGAAGAACTACCCATGATCAATTGATTTCCTAGCTGAACACTATGAGGAGTCCTAAGCTCTTTTGTTTTCTTTCCTTTTTTCTCGTAGTGATGCTTTCAATATGCGACTAAGATAGAGAGTATCTGATATGTAGTTTTAGCACAATGGGAGTGGACACGAGGAATCAATTAAGATTGCCGACAAGGACCTGCCAAAGAACGACCATTTTCAATATTGGTCGATAATTCTTGCTAGTGGGGAGATTAAGAAGGATGTTGCTTATAGAATTAGAGTTGGGTGAAGTGGGGATGTGCTTTATAGGGTAGCTATAAGACCAACAATGCTTTATGGAATAGGTCTTGGAGAAAGATGTTCATAAGATGAGTGTAGTTGAAATGAGGATGTA
>JAJHSJ010000708.1:0-56261 GCA_021015155.1 Magnolia officinalis | reverse complement strand
TAAAAAAAAAAATCTCTTTGGCTTATACTTGCTTAGGCAAAGATCCGAACCATGACCACTCGGTCCCGTGCAGCCATGACTTCTCAAGCGACCCATGAAGAAGAGCCGTCACCCCAACCAGCTCCCGAAATATCCGCACCTGCACCCGCACCCGCACCCGACCCATGCTACACCGTACCCCTACCAATAGCTCCGACAGAGTTGCCAGCCAATGTCACCACACAAGAGCTATTACTTCGAACAATGCAAGAGCTACTGCTTCGCCTAGTGCCAGGTGCCACACCAAATACACAAATGACCCCAGCCTAGTGTGCAGAACAGCTCACTCCCTCAAACTCCCTTTGCCTTCTCTCTCATTCCTCCAGCAAATCCTGTGCTCCCTCTCCCAGAAGAATCAGCACAAGACCAACAACAGCAAGCAATCGGGAGCAACCCTCCCCCACATCTCTACTCAACACATCACAACAATCCGGTCACAGCACATGCAAATCACAGACAAGAACTGGCGGATGCCCATGAAGGGGGCCAGTTTCGAGTCCAGCTCACTCCCCCTAACGGGAGTAACATCCGGAATTGGCAGATACCCCAGGCGGGAGCCATTTCCGAACATCCCACCCTCCTCCGAAAGGGAGTGGTGTTCAATTCCAGCTACCTCCCGCCACCGGGAGTCCACCTTCTTTCCATCAAACCCCCATTCTGGATCCATATGAAGAAGAAGCGGCACAGGCCCTACAGCAAGGGGCAAGATACCCACAGCAAAGTAAGTCAGAGATTGAGGAGTTACGAGAGCAGCTACAAATGATGCAAAACCAGCTTCAAAGGCAACAAGGAGTGGATCACCCATCCACCAAGTTCAGGGACCTCTGTCCCTTCCCAGACGCCCGGGTACCTCCAAATTTTGAGGTACCAAAGTTCAAAAGGTATGACGGTAGTGGGTGCCCCACAGCACATCTAAAAGCCTTTTGTGGGGAGCTCAATGCGATAGCAGGGAATGATGGAGCGTTGATAAGACTTTTCCAGAAATCCCTTAAGGGTGACGCTTTGGATTGGTACACCTCACTAGATAGCCACCAAATCAGAACCTGGGAAAAACTTTCCCAAGCATTCATTGACAGGTTCTCATACAACCTGAACATGGCTCCAAGGAGAGCCGACTTGGCTGCCCTGAGGCAAAAAAGCGATGAATCTTTATCAGCATACGTAGGACGATGGCGAGCCATGGCAGCTCGAATGAGAAACCCCATCGACGACGAAGAGCAGATATCCATGATTGTGCATTCAGCACATCCCAGCATTTCAGGATATCTGATCTCGTATCCATACGTAAACTTCTCCCAACTCATCCGAGCCGGAGAACAAGTAGAAGCTGGGATCAGAGCTGGAACCATCTCCCCATGGCCACATCAGACCCCCTCAATCAAAAGAAACAAAGTCGAGGGGAAACCTGTTGGATATGGGAATGGAAACAGCACTGCTCCCGTGCAGCGTACTTCTGAAGTTAACAACATCATCGCTAACACTCAAGGCAACCAGTATGCTCCACCACCAGAGCCACGGCAGGACAGGCAATACCAGCCACAACAGAATAGGCAGTACCAACCCCAGCAAACCCAGCAAGGATATCAGGCACAGTCATCTCAACAGCAATCACAACAGCCTAGGGGAAATGTGCAAGGACCATACAAGCAAGGAATGTTAGGGAGGAAGTTCACTCCGTTAGCACAATCATACAGCCAAGTGCTAACAATGCTCATGCAAAAGCAACTGTTAACACCTCTCCAGCCTCGACTTCCACCTAATCCCTTGCCACCTGGTTACAATGAAAATCAGTACTGTGCATATCATCAGGCTCCTGGCCATCTAACGGACCGCTGCTTCGCTTTGAAACATGCGGTCCAAGATTTGATCGAAAGCCAGAAGATTGCAATCACCCCACAGGCCAGCAATACAGTTCAAGCCAACATTCTCCAAAATCCCCTGCCCTCGCATCAGGCAGGACCCAGCACATCCAGCACCTCTACCGTCAATCACATTGAAGGAGGTCAACCCACACATGCTTATCCACATCATTCCATCCAAGCAATCATGCCCGACACAGCCAATCGGACATGGGGACACCAACAAGCACCATCGCCTGGACCACAGGTATCCTTTGAAGCACCAGTTGCTCAACCTCTCATATTTCTCGAAGCAGCACCAACATTTCAGTCTCTCGTAACTTTGGAAGCAGCACCCAACAGGTCATACCCTCAGAACCTCGCCCTCCAAGGGACACACTCAACTCCATCCTCGGCATATCCAAAAAGGTTGAATTCTGAACCTGTCATTCTCCGATAGGTCTCCCTGACCTAACTCTGCCAACCTTGCAAGGGGCACCCTCAGTTCAGGCCCCGCAATTTCTGATGCCTCACCAACTGGCACATGCCCAGAGGATCCCTCCCCCACTTCAAGGGAAAGAAGAAAAATCCATGGCCACACTAATCAGAACTTGGTGGTACCTCAAGAGATATCACTGAGCCTACCACAAACTGCTCCAGTAATGACCCCTCAGCCTCAAGAACCATTAGTATACTTGGAAGGAAGAGCGGTTCCTTCCTATAACCCGAAAGCAGTCCCATGGCACTACCCAGAATGTGATGAGGTGGGTAATAATGGGAGATACCTCAGGAGAGATAGTCAGAACTCAAAAGAAACTCGGGGAGTTTCATCGGGAACCACTAACAAAACTGACGCTGCTTATGACATAGCAGCCCAACTCAAAACTATTCCCGCACAAATATCTATCTGGGAACTCCTATGCACGTCAAGGTCTCATCGGGAAATCTTTGCAAAGACCTTGAACGATGCCCATATCTCTCCTGACGTACCCCCCGAAATGGTGGCAAGTATGATTGGCCAACTTCTCGCACCACAAGCCATCACCTTCTCTGATGATGAACTACCACCTGAGGGTCGTGAGCACAGGCGCTCACTAAACATAGTGGCCCACCACAAGAATTTCAAGATCCCACTTGTGCTCATCGATAATGGATCTAGTCTCAACGTTTGCCCTTTAAGGACTGTTGAACGGTTGGGGATAGAACCATCCTCCTTCAGACCCAGTACCATGAGTGTTAGAGCTTTCGATAATTCCCGAAGGCAAGTGGAGGCGGAAATCGACCTAGAATTACAAATTGGACCAGACATGACCCTTGTCACATTTCAGGTCATCGATATCCCTGCCTCATTTAACCTTCTCTTGGGGCGGCCATGGCTCCATGCTGTTGGAGCCATCCCATCTACCCTCCACCAAAGGGTTAAATTCCCTTCAGGAAATCGAATCATTTCAGTACTGGCTGAGCCAGAAACCATCCTTCCAGTGACGGTCAGTATCCCAGAAACTGACATTCCGGTGATTGACATTCAACATACAGAAGGCGACATTCCATATCACAGTTTTGAATTCGAAAAAGTAAACGCGATCGCTAACCCTCGCCCTCTAGCTGCTGAATATGTCATTCCCCCGGCTGAACGATTGGTCTTAAATTACCGTACCAAGTTCCATGAAAAAGGTATGGTAGTAAAACCAGCACATGCCAATGTACAGAGACAGGGACTGGGATATCAGCCGACATTGGAAGATCAGGCTGAAAAGCCAAAAAGGGGCCAACTGTTTAAATGCACACCCATCGAGTTTGTCAAAGCTGGGATAGTTCACGAGAACAAAATGATATCTCTTGAGGACCAATTTCAAGCACTTAGACTCGCAAAACAGACTAGACAAGAGTCTATTTGGCCACCAATAAGGTGGGATCGGATCCTCAGGACATCAGAGGAACACACAAGCCAGGGGCAGAACCCCCAGATCCACCGCATGAGACTAGGGGCATGGAAACAAGCCCACCCGCAAGTGACCCAACACTGGGAAGGTCCTTTGCAGGCAAGGTGGGCCAGAACAGGGAGACGTCCATTCAGGGGAATACAGGGCAGAAGCAGCCCATCCATTGGGTTGACAAAGGTAAGTGGCTTGCTCTGGATTGGACGGATGTCCAAATCCCGTCCCAGGAATCCGAGAAACAAGAGGAATTTCAGCTCCTGGGCACAGAGGTCGAATCAGATTCTGACTCTGAGCCCAGCCCGGCAGACATCATGGTCATCGAGACAGGTGACCCACAGGAACAGACAGGGCAGATCAGCAAGATCGAAAGGGAAAAGAGCCAGAATGGTTAGCCATCCCCCAAACAATCGAATCAGCTAGCAAACCACTCGCTAGCACCAGCCTTAAAAAAAAAAACGCCAATGTAAATAGCAATTGGTATCCCGAACCAGGACAAGACCAATCATGGTTTGCGACACCGTCCTGTTCAGGATATCTTGGCGACACAAAAAAATCAAAAAATCTTTCAACACAAAAACATCAAAAAATCTTTCAAATACAAAACATCATATATTCCTCAAAATCACAAAACAGCAAAAAATCTTTCAAATACAAAAACATCATATATTCCTCAAAATCACAAAACATCAAAAACTTTCAAAATACAAAAACAATAGAAAAGTTTTCAAAAATCACTGTGCCAAACACTTCTCATGACATGCACGAGTTTGAAGTCGATTCATATGATTTCAATCTAGAATTAGACTTCGAACTCATGGGTTTGGATGAAGCCCCGGATGAGGGAAATGATGATACCGCTCTCGAATTCGAGGATTCCCTCGAAAAATTCGAAACAAAGGCCAATGTTGTGGCAGACGACTTCGAAATTGTGAACTTAGGGTCAATGGAATCCCCCAGGGAAGTGCGTATCGGGAAATCGCTTCCCCAGAATACAAGCAGAAGATGATGGAGTTTCTGAAACCAAGGTTGTCCAACTTTGCCTTCTCTTACGAGGACATGCCAGGGCTCGATGAAGCGTTGGTGGTGCATCATCTGCCAACAAAGCCAGAAATGAAGCCAGTCAAGCAAAAGCTGCGAAGGATGAAGCCAGAATGGGCCCTGAAAATCCGTGATGAAGTCATCAAGCAATACAACGCGGGATTTCTGGTAGTCTCCAACTACCCGGAATGGCTCGCAAATATCGTACCAGTTCAAAAAAAGGATGGGAAAGTCAGAATGTGCATCGACTTTAGGGACCTCAACAAAGCAAGCCCTAAAGATGACTTCCCGCTGCCTCATATCGACACACTGGTGGATAATACTGCTGGACACAAGATCTTCTCCTTCATGGACGGTTTCTCCGGTTACAATCAAATCAAGATGGCCGTCGAAGATCGTGAGAAGACTTCCTTCATCACGCCATGGGGAACTTTCTGCTATCGGGTCATGCCTTTTGGATTAAAAAATGCAGGAGCTACGTATCAGCGAGCCATGACTGCCTTGTTTCATGACATGATAAACAAGGAGATGGAAGTTTATGTGGATGACATGATTGTCAAATCTCGCACGATCGAAGGACACTTTGAAGATCTCAAAAAGCTCTTCGACAGGCTGGAAAAGTTCAAGCTCCGCCTCAATCCGCAAAAATGCGTCTTCGGTGCAACCGGAGGCAAGCTGTTAGGCTTCATTGTTGGCGAAGAAGGTATCAGGGTGGATGAAACCAAAACCAAAGCTATCATCGAAATGCCACCGCCCAAGACTGAGAAAGAAATTCGGGGATTCCTCGGGCGAATCCAATATATCAGCCGATTCATCGCACAACTCACTCCGGTCTGCGAACCCATATTCAAGCTGTTACGAAAAAACTCTCCAAAAGAATGGAATGATGACTGCAGAGCGGCCTTCGATAAAATCAAAAGATATTTGCTAAATCCTCCAGTGCTCGTGCCGCCTACCCCAGGTAGGCCACTTCTGTTGTATATCTCTGTCGCAGCGGAAGCAATCGGATGCGTCCTCGGCCAACACGATGATACGGGAAGAAAGGGCAAGCGATCTACTATCTAAGCCGACGGTTTACAAGCTACGAAGCCAAATATTCCAGCTTAGAAAAGACATGCCTCGCCCTAGTTTGGGCAACACAACGGCTAAGGCAGTACATGATCGCTCACCCGATACTTCTGCTCGCTCGCATGGATCCGTTGAATACTTGTTCGAAAAACCAGCACTGACGGGCAGGATCGCAAAATGGCAGCTACTGCTTTCTGAGTTTGACATCACATATGTCACCCAGAAGGCAATCAAGGGGCAAGCACTGGCCGATCATTTAGCAGCACACTCCCTGCCCAACTACCAACCTCTGAAGACCTTCTTCCCGACGAGGACATCCTCCAGATCGAGGGAGAGAGAAGAAAGAAAGGCAGGAGAATGGACACTCTTCTTCGACGGAGCCGCAAACTCGAAGGGAGTGGAGTAGGCGCCATACTCTACTCCCCCGAAGACGTCCCAGTTCCTATATCCAGAAGACTAGCATTCCAGTGCACCAACAATGTAGCTGAATATGAGGCATGCATCGCCGGTCTAAGAGAAGCCATCATCCTCAACGTAAAAAAGTTACGAGTCTTCGGAGATTCGCAACTCATCATCAATCAAATAAATGGCGATTGGAAGACCAAGGATGAGAAGCTGATTCCTTATCACGTCTATCTGGAGAATTTGATCGAGGAATTCGAGGAGATCACGTTCTCTTACATGCCTCGGGTCAAGAATCAGTTTGCGGATGCACTAGCCACTCTCGCCTCAATGCTGGAAATTCCAAAAGGAGTGCTGAATGGGACTCACCGTCGAACTCCAGGAGGAACCTGCATTCTGCCTACAAATCGAAGAAGCTGAACCTGCCCCAAATGATCAGCCATGGTACACAGACATCAAAAAATACCTCGAACATCAGAAGTACCCAGAAGGAGCGGACTCTGCTGGATCGCCGCACAATACAAAGACTAGCAGCTCAGTTCGCGATCATTGGGGGTATCCCTTACAAGCGATCCTTCAATCAAGTCCTTCTCCGCTGTGTGGATGAGACAGAGGCAGCCCAGATCATGTCAGAAATCCACGAAGGACTGTGCGGCCCACATATGAATGGACACATGATGGCAAAGAAGATCCTACGACTCGGCTACTACTGGCTTACAATGGAAACAGATTGCTGCAAGCACGTCAGGAGATGCTTCAAGTGTCAGGAGCACGCAAACCAGATCCATGCACCTGCCTCCGAACTCTACAACTTGACGGCTCCATGGCCCTTCTCTGTATGGGGACTCGACATCGTAGGCAAGATCAACCCTAAAGCTTCAAATGGGCATGAATATATCCTGGTAGCAGTAGATTACTTCACCAAATGGATAGAAGCAGCATCCTATACCACTATTGCAGCATCTCATGTGGTCAAATTCATAAAGAATAACATCATCAGCCGATATGGGGTCCCTCACGCCATTATCACTGACAATGGAACTCCGTTTGTCAACAAAAGGATGGGCGATTTCCTCGACAAGTTTAAAATTCAAAACGCCATCGGTCAAGCCCCTACCGTCCTCAAATGAATGGTGGAGTGGAAGCCGCAAACAAGACTGTCATCCGCATACTCGAAAAGATGGTGAAGACATATCGTGACTGGTCAGAAATGCTTCCTTATGCACTCTGGGCTTATCGCACGTCTGTACGGTCTGCTACAGGCACAACTCCATATGAGCTCGTTTACGGAATGGAAGCAGTGCTACCAGTCGAAATCGAAATCCCCTCACTGCGGATACTGCTGGAAAGTGAAGTCGAGGAAGGCGAGTGGCAACAAGCAAGGTACGATCAACTGCATCTGGCAGATGAAAAGCGCATGCGAGCGCTAAGCCACTCCCAATGCTATCAAAGAAGGATCGCTCGAGCTTACAACAAGAGAGTCCGAAAGAGAAGTTTCAAAGTCGGTGACATGGTCATGAAACGTATCCTGCCGCCTCATTTGCCAGATCCCAGAGGAAAATTCAAACCATTGTGGGATGGACCACTGATCATTCGGGAAGTACTCCCAGGAGGTGCTCTTCGGCTCACCAATCTGAAAGGCGAGGATCTTCCCGAGCCCATCAACGCCGACAATGTGAAAATCTATCACGGGTAACCCTACCGAATCTTGTCAATGATTACAATCGAAAGGCTGCATTTCTCACCTCCTTACCAAAAACTGTATATACCCTTTCCAGAAACACCTATCATACCCCAAAAAAAAAAAAAAAAAGAAAAGGAAGAAAACAAACAAAAAAAAAAAAAAGAAAAAAAAAGACAAAAAGAAACCTCAACAAAAATTTCAAAAAAACAAAAAAAAAAAGAGAAAACAAAAGAACCCATTCCACATCCCTAGTAATCTATCCCCGAGTAATTTCAAGCAGCTTACAATTGTGATCAAAGACAACGACAGGCAGGTAGCCAATCGGCCGGCTATGAAGGAAGTTCTCTTCATTACTCCTAGCACTCAAAAAAAAAAAAAAGAATAAAGGCATGCCTAAGCAAAACGGGCGAGTTGAAAACCTGAAAAGGCGGCTCGAGTAAAAACAGCGGGCATGTAGCGGACTTGGTGAAACCTGAAAGGGCGCCAAGGGTAAAAATAGCACAAGCTGCCAAGGGGCAGGCAAGATCAAAGACCCGGGACGTAGTGAAAATCCGAAAGGACACTACGGGCAAAAATGACGGGAAAAGTCGGACGTAGCGAAAACCTGAGAGGGCGCTACGGGTAAAAATGACAAGAAACAAAAAAAAAAACTAAAATAAAAGTGCAGGAACAGAAGAAGCCGAGGTAGCAAACGTCACAACGAGATACAAAGAAGGATCAGCTTCAGATCAGTACTCTATCAGATGCTGCTCAAATCTAGGGGAAGCAATCCTGGACACCTTCTCAGGGAATCAAGACCCCAAGGAACACAGTCTAGAATACTGTATACAACGTGGGCTGAGCCCAAGATTCTGATCCCTATTAGTCCAAAGCACAAATCCAAACATGAGCAAACATGGCATAAACAAAACATTTCATTTTTATAAAAACTATCTTGCCTAGTACATTGTCTTCCCCTTTCATTTTTCAAAAAAAAACAAAATCCTCTGTGCATATAAAATAAGCAGTCAATTAACAACAGAAATTGCAGGTAAGCTCCTACCTCTCATATGCCAACAATCTCTCCCTGAGTCTCTCTATCTCCATGCGCAGGTAGAAGATCTCATCCCTGTCCAGACGATGTGTCGCAAGCATGCTCTCATCATACCGCCGCCCTACGGCAAGTCGGCGGGCCATGTCCTCACATGAATGGCGAAGCACAGCAATCTCACTAATCAGGTGGCCATGTGTAGCTAGCAGAAATGAAGGATCGATAAAGGGCCGCTCCTCAAAGGCCTCAAAAGAATCAATCACACAGGAGGGAAGAAGTAGCAGTGTCACCTATCATGTCCTGATCCGCGGCCTCATCTGCTAAATGCCAGCCTGGGACCTGACGATACAATGACTGTTCTGCCACCCATCGCTGGTATGGTACCGTCGCCATAGGAGGAGCCCAAGACTCAAAGCCCAGAGCCGTCGCGTCCAGAGAACCCTGCCAAGAAAATCCGGACTCGCCTATATAAAGACGTCAAATCAGATGGAAGAGACGAATGCCCAAATCCAGAAAAGGCGAACTCTGGGATATCCTGCCAGAAACCGAACTGGCGAAGGAAGCGTACGGGATGATAGGAGCAGCATCCCCGAAGGCCGAGCAACAACAAAGGAGTGCGAGCCGCACTACAGAGCAGGGGCGCTCGACAAAGCCAGGTAGCTTCCCAACTGATCTCCCATCCTCGAAGCTCAGAAAACATGCGGCGATACAATGACTCCATGGCCTCAGCGCCACACGGAAGATCGTCGAGTAACAAGCGCAGCACGTCATTACGACGAGAATCAGGAAATGCAAGCACAGGAGTCATGTACAAATGTTCCCATAACCATACCTGGGAAGTTTTTTAAATTAAGCTCAAATCTCAAAAATGGGATACAAGAGAAAGTGGCATAAGAACAGAAAGTACCTGAAGAAACGAGCAGCAGCCTCTGAGGATGCGGGTATGCCCAAGAGAGCACTCAGTCAACCCCAAGAAAAGCTCGGCCAACACCACCGAAACAATGCTCCTGCGATAAAGGACACATCGAAAGGCATCCAGCAAAACTACCAGCGACGATCGTCTCCATCCCGAAAAGAGCAGCTCAGCCAAGGTACAAAATATCAGTGCATTCAGGCACTGAAGCTGACGATCAGATCCAGGCCTCCCACGGCTAGTAGAGCAACGGTCATATAAAATCTCCAGAGAAAGCTCACCAACCCCTCCCTCTGCAGTAGGAAGATCAACGGGAAATCCAAACCAGGCAACCAGATCAGAAGGGCGAACCGACTCTGACAAAGGAATGTATGCCTCCCGGGCCAGAAGAAGGCCTGACAGGCGCGCAAACTCCTCCAATGATGGACCCAGCTCCAGATCATTAAAAGAAAACAGGTTCAGGGATGGTACCCAGTCGTACGATGCCGCACTCAGCAGTCGCCAGTCTAAGCGAACTCGGTGAAAGTGAAGAACCTCTCGAAAGCCCAAAGAGTCCAACTCGAAGATCTCGGACTCGGTCAAACTGTCAATCCAGATATGTAATCGCTCAGAACAGGTGCCACGTGGCTGCAGTCGACAAGTCCGAACGGGCACGCCCTCAACAATCTGAATCCCTGGATCAGTCAATGAGTCATCAAAAATGGGCATGCCCTCATCTAAGAGATCGATCTCGTGATGGTGGAAGAAACCAGATGCGCCCATCGCATCTCGCAGTGTATCCCGAAAAGCCTCAACAGGAGGACCTGAACCCCCGACAACTGCTAAATCGGGAGGTGTCTGAAATGAAGAAGCCCCAATAGCTGCAACATCTGGAGCATCCCAGTGGCACATAAGAGGTACATCCTGTACGATAATAGGAGCTGACTGTCCAACCATCGCCTCGAAATCCGCTCCAAAAATCTGACTCAGGCCGCCTGTCGGAAGTCCACTGTCTACCAGATTCAAGCCATCCACACCGATCATCCCATCCATCAAACCATCCACACCATCCATAGTGATCCCCCACCCATCAAGCCATCCATACCGATCATCACATCCATCAAACCATCCACACCATCCATAGTGATCCCCCCATCCATCAAGTCATCCACACCAATCATCCCATCCATCAAACCATCCACACCATCCATAGTGATCCCCCCATCCATCAAGCCATCCACACCGATCATCCCATCCATCAAGCCATCCACACCATCCATGGTGATCCTCCCACCCATCAACCCATCCACACCACCCATAGCCATCCCTTCATCCATCAAGCCATCCATGGAGATCCTCCCATCCATCAATCCATCCACACCACCCATAGCCATCCCTCCATCAATCAAACCATCTAATCCCATCAGCCCACTAGTAGGAAAAGAATCCAAGCCATAAATGATATCCATTCCTTCAAGAGGGCCCATCACTTCTCCATCTACCCTCATCAATCCACCCATAAATCCCTCATCATTTATGGAACTACCCACCTTTTCACCATCAATAGACCCACCTAACCCATCATCATGATTGGCCATGATGGATTAGAAAAGGAGAAAAAGAACAAATGATGGATGAGGACAAGGAAGAAACGACAAAATGGAGACAAAAAGAATGATCAGAGGCCGGACGGACGGGAATACCGGAGGAAGGGACAAAAAGAATGAACAGGGAAGAACGAGGCTCGCTGGAAGAAAAGATGGAAGAGGGCGGCAATCGGATTACCGCTAGCGGCACTCGGAGTACCGTTCGGTACAGAGGTGTCATCGCTGCAACGCTGCAGCACCTGACAGAGCGAGCAGGACTGACAGTGTCAACGGCGGCAGACCGATTACCGCCGGCGGCAGTCCGATTACCGCCGGCGGCAATCGGATTACCACCCGGCCCAGTGCCAAATGCAGTTCGGATCAGATCCACTCCCAAGGGAAAGGAACAAGTAATTTGCTTCTGTGGGCCTAACTGGATAAATGCAACTGTGAGAGCATAAGACAGTGCTGAACAAACTGGAATTTTATATCAAAAGAAGTGGATTACACAGTTGATGAACTAATCGTCATCTGGGAAAAAGGCATCATTATCTTTGCCATGAAAATGTGGTCCCAAGATCCCTCCTCCAGCAAAACGAGCGCCACCGCCAGGAGCATAACCGGACTGAAGAATCGGACCCATGCCATACTGCTCAGTCCAAGAGCTGTATTCTCTGTCCGGATCGACAAAGGCGCTGGCCTCGTAGCCCTCCAAAGCAGCGGCCAACTCCCTCTGCGGCACAGATCTCCAGTCAGATGGTCCAGATGGTGGACTAAGCGGGACCAAAGGGCTGCCAGTCAGCTGCCAAAAAAGTCTCTCTCCGAGATACCATTTGGTCACCCGCGGGTCCTCCAGGATGCGGCGACGTCGAGAGGCCTGGAAAGCCTCCTGTGCACCAGGAGTGAAAGCTGCGTTCGACTGAAGATATGGCCGAGTATGAAACTACAAAAGGGGGGAAAGGGCAAAAGATTGTCAGACATGCAGAAAACAAGATATGGGCAATATAGGGCAAGACAGGTTACTCACATCGTCAGGAACGAGGGCATCAACATTCGACCTCCAAGCCAGATCAGAAAACAAACGTGTACGGCTGCGGTTATCCTTGTACCACAGCATCATGCGCGGGAATGGAGGCGAATGATTGATCAAGGTGGGCGCCAGATGAGGAAAGTGGTCAAAAAAGCAAACCTGCGTCGCACCGAAATCAGAGAAGACACACCGGAACTGTCCTCAAGGAAAATACTACAGAAAGGATCTCGAGAAAGTACCTCAATGACTGGGTAAAAACCAGTCAAGGAGCGGCTGATGCAGCGGCTGGCCTTGTCCAGCCCTTCGTACAAATGCGCCAGGAGGGCTGCATTCCAGTTGTACGGTATGGGAAAGGTGATATCTGCCACGAGCGACAACAGACGGGAACTCACTAATTCGTTCCCGTGGCAGAAGACCATCGCTCCCATGGTGTATAAAATCAAGGCCCGCGCTTTTATTACTGCTGCAGCCTCAGTTTCAGGGATGCGTCTTGCAAAATTTGAAGAAAGCCACAGGAGTCTAAATCGATGTCCTGAAAATTCTGTGGCGTCTGGCATCATCCCTAGCAGCTCCATCCAGTCATCCTCTGTAGGTACTGGAAGATCCTCCTCAAAAGGCACAGATCCACCATCATATCTGAGACCCAGCTGCATGTATATGTCATATGGGGTGATCCCCCACTCTCCAAAAGGCAGCTGAAATGTGTGTGTCTCAGGGTGCCATCGCTCAGTCAAAGCAGATAGGAGCGACATGTTCGTCTTACTTAGACGGACCCGGAAAAGATGGGCGAAAGGAGTGCGCTCCAAAACCTCGAAGAACAAAGGCTGAGGGTCCTGAAACCAGTCAGGCCAATGTTTTCTGACCCCACGCCCTCTAAGGATCGCAGGCGCACCACCTTCCCGAGCTACGTCAGAAAGATGCCTGCCTTCCCGTGGCACAAAACAAGGGTCAGTTGAACGCTGAGACGGACCAGCATCGTTCCTACCTCGACGAGGCATACTGCACAGGCAAAACCCACAGGTAAGCCCATACCTTAAAAGAGTCATCTCAAAAAGCCCACTTTCAAGGACAATCTTAAAAAAAAAAAAAAAAGGGAGAAAAGAGGGCCCATGGTGAAAAGCCCATCTCGGAGGCCCATGTCAACAAACCCACCTTCAAAAGCCCGTTTTCCAAAATAACCTATTCCAAGGCTTAAATCCCCTCCAAAACCAAAGGCCCGCCCAAAGATCAAGGTCCATTCTAAAGAAAATGAGGGAGGGACCATTTCAACAAATCCATACATCATTCAAATCATCCATCCAACGGTCTAGATCATCCATACATGGCCAAGATCATCCATCCATGATCTAGATCATCCAGATCATCCATCCAACGGTCTAGATCATTCATACATGGCCCAGATCATCCATCCATGATCTAGATCGTCCAGACCATCCATCCATGATCCAGACCATTCAAATCATCCATCCAACGGTCTAGATCATCCATACATGGCCAAGATCATCCATCCATGATCTAGATCATCCAGATCATCCATCCAACGGTCTAGATCATTCATACATGGCCCAGATCATCCATCCATGATCTAGATCGTCCAGACCATCCATCCATGATCCAGATCATTCAAATCATCCATCCAACGGTCCAGATCATCCATACATGGCCCAGATCATCCATCCATGATCTAGATCATTCAAATCATCCATCCAACGGTCCAGATCATCCATACATGGCCCAGATCATCCATCCATGATCTAGATCATTCAAATCATCCATCCAACGGTCCAGATCATCCATACATGGCCCAGATCATCCATCCATGATCTAGATCGCCCAGATCATCCATCCATGATCTAGATCATTCAAATCATCCATCCAACGGTCCAGATCATCCATACATGGCCCAGATCATCCATCCATGATCTAGATCGTCCAGACCATCCATCCATGATCCAGATCATTCAAATCATCCATCCAACGGCCCAGATCACCCATACTTGGCCTAGATCATCCATCCATCCATATGTGGCCCAAATCAACGGTCCAGATCATCCATCCATGATCAGATCATTCAATCAACGGTCCGGATCGTCTATCATCCGTCCAACTATACATGACCCAAATCCATCCACCCATCCAACGGACCAGATCGTCCCAAAAAAAAAAACAAAAAAAAAGATTAGATCAAATAAAAGGTGGGGCCCCCTTTTTATCACACCCCACTCAAGCAAATAAACAAAAAAAAACAAAAAAACAAAAAAAATATGTACAGCCAGCAACATGGATACAAAAAAATATATAATAATAATATGCGAAATAAAATAAATTATGCCAAGTCCTGCAAAGATCAAAACTGATCAATGGTCCTGATCAGGGTCCTCCCAAAACTTCAAAAAAAAAAAATAGAAGAAAAGAAAGAGTGCAAGATCTCTTCAAGAGGATGGCCCGCCAAAAGCCTAAGGAAGATCCAACGGCCAAAAAATACCTGAAATCAAAAGCAAAAAAGGGCAATGGACCCAACAAGATTTGCTCCAGGGACCACAAATGCGTCCCTGGACGATCGGGCGGGCAAACTAAATGGAAGAGGGGCTGCACCGGACGGACCAGCGAAAGAAAACGGACCAGCGGTCCATCGGACGGACCGGCGGTAGCCGGATTACCGCCGGCGGCAGTCCGACTGCCGCCGCCGACAATCTGACATCGGGCAGTGTGCTGTCCCCCATGCTCACCTCTTGCGACCGGTCCTCCCTTTGGACCGGTGGATAAAACCCAAAAAATTTCGAAAACAGACTTCTGTTTCTTTTAAAGGCTTAAAAGGTCTTCAAAAATTTCAAAAATAAACCTGTGATTCCCTAAAGCCTCCAAAATGTTCCAAAAAATTTTAAAATAAACTTCAGTTCTTCTAAACCTCCAAAAAAGGTCCCAAAATTTCTAAAAATAGATTTCAGTCCTTCTAAACTCTTGAAAAGGACCCCAAAGAATTTCGAAAGTAAACTTTTGTCCCAAAAATTCCAAAAAAAAAAAAGAAGAAAATCCCAAAAATTTCCAAAAATTCTAAAAAATCCCAAAATTTTCAAAAAATTCCAAAAAAATCCCAAAAATTTCAAAAAAATTTCAAAAAAAAACCCAAAAAATTCCAAGAAATCCCAAAAATTTCAAAAAATTCCAAAAAAATCCCAAAATTTTCAAAAAAATTCCAAAAAAAATCCCAAAATATTCCAAGAAATCCCAAAAAATCCAAAAAATTCCAAAAAAATCCCAAATTTTCAAAAAATCCCAAAAAATTCCAAAAAAAATCCCAAAAAATCCCAAAAAAATTCCAAGAAATCCCAAAAAAATCCCAAAAAAATTCCAAGAAATCCCAAAAAATCCAAAAAAATTCCAAAAAATCCCAAAAAAAAAAATTAATATAAAAAAATTAGCCCCACTAATTTTAGTGGAGGCCATCTGACTTTCAAATAAAAACCGTTAGCCCCACCAACTCGCTAGTGGAGGCAACGCGACTGTTTACTTAACTTGCAAAAATAAAAACCGAACGACGACGCCCACCCGCGAGATCGAACGGATATTTTCCAAAAAATCAAAAAAATAGCTTTAAATAAAACCCTCAAGGAGCCTAGCTCCAAAGGGGATAGTTTTCAAAAAACGCACGCGTCACGCAGTACACTGAGGAATCTCCCATATTCTCCAGTTGCGGACAGTGCAAACAGTTAAATAAGATCGATCTCTTCCGGTTTCCCCGAAGGGCGATCGAGTCCGTACATGATATATGTACGATTGGCCAGATCTCTATCTGGACAGCCGTACAATGCTAGTAAGATGAGTGGATCTATCTCTGGAAAGAATAATCAAACTCGAAGTGAAGACGATCCATTGTAACCAAAGTGTCAGACTCAGCAGATTGCATGGCAAACAGATTACCTGCACATACCTAGCCCGGAATGCTCGCAAAATTTGATCGAGTCCAAGTCGGCGTAGTGAGTTCCCCGTAAGGCCGCACCAACGCGCAGGGCAGCTAACCACTTTGACGATCAAATGGAACAAACATTCCTAGGGTGATTACATAGCAAAGGAACAACAGACCTAACAGTACGGGAATCCTCGTAAAGCCGCGACAAATGCGCAGAGGCCCTTACTTTTCAGACTTACCCTCCAATGCTGTAAACAATCCGATGTGAAAGGGTTGTGATTGGTGATCCGTAAAGCCGCGACGAATGCGCAGGAGGCAATCACAACGTTTTCCTCAACCCTCGTGGTATGTGCAAGTCATCCTTTTCCAAACAGTCAACTGACAATGATACAATGGTAAGCAATAGATTTGAATCGCTACCCTTCATTCTGACCAGAAGGGTGGGGTGTCCACTTGCTTTGACCTTCGGTTGCTTGCAACCTCGGTCAAAGAGGGGCATCTGTAGACACCCCACCCAGGCTAATATCTTG
Organism: Magnolia officinalis; assembly: GCA_021015155.1. NCBI lineage: Eukaryota > Viridiplantae > Streptophyta > Magnoliopsida > Magnoliales > Magnoliaceae > Magnolia > Magnolia officinalis. The sequence continues at coordinate 39,274 of JAJHSJ010000708.1, read as the reverse complement.
ATTTTGCTAAGACAATCCAAGAACCATGATCATACTCTAAAACCGAACCCTAATCTTAACCCAAGCTATCATCATTCAATCCAAACCATGTCCAGAACCGATACATTTCTTGAGTCATTTTCGAGCCATTCTGAGCCAAATGTCCAAAAGGAACCTTGTTTCACTCTAAGGACCCAAAAAAGGGCTCACCAGATGAATTTCGAGGGAAACCGTACCGAGGTGGTAATCGGATTACCGCCGGCGGTAGTCGAATTACCACTTCCTCCCAGAAAATGTACACGGAGCCAGTCACACGAGTGCCGGACTCAACCCGGTCCGGGCGGTAGTCCGACTACCGCCGGCGGTTGTCGGATTACCGCCGGCGGTAACCGGAGTTCCGCCGCGTGCGGTCTGAGCAGGGACAGCTGTCTCAGCGTCCAAAGTCAATTTCGTATACGATTACCCTCCCCATTCTCACTATTTACGGTTTACCAACCCCTTTAGCCAATGGGAGCATGCCATGTGGCATCTCTCTCCTCTCCACCAATCACCATGTGCCACGTCAGCATTTACCCCCCTCTTATCCTTAAATTACCAAAAAACCATTGGAGAGGGCTATAAATAGCCCTCTCCCCTTTCATTTTCAACATACATGGATGAGAGGGAGAGAGGGAGAGAGTGAGAGGGAAGAGTGAGAGAAAGAAAGAAAGAGTGAGGAAAGAGAGAGAGAGAGAGAGAGAGAGAGAGAGAGAGAGAGAGAGAAGAGAGAGAGAGTGAAGGAGGGGAAAGGAGCTCCCAAGCCTTCAAGCCCAAGTTTTCCAAGCCATCTCCCAGCCTTCACCTCAATCTTTCCAAAAAGCCTAGCCCAAAATGATCATGGTTCAGCTCATGTCTTAGCCTACTCAAGAATCAAGCCAAAGATCTATCATCCTACAAGCATTCAACATGACATATACTCCCTTCTCAACCCCCTTGCTTTTCTAGATCTCTAGTGGATGTATGCTCTGTGACTTGCCGTACACCGGATCCTGTCACATCAGAAATTCCTAGTGATCTAGTCCACTTTTCTTATCTTTTTGCATAAACATCATCACATCCGCCCTCTAGACATATTGTCGGACGTATGCTCTGTAGCCTGCCGAAATATTCGGATCCTGCTACATCAGAAATCCACGTGTGACTAGTCCCATCATGACCGCAGCACCATCATCATCCCTTGAGATTATTTTACCACACTAAGTCGAGACCGTACACTTGTACGGACAGAGAGGGTGCCTAACACCTTCCCTCTTTGTAACCGAGGTCCCTTACCCGGAATCCCAGATCGCAGACCAGGAGTCAATCTAAGGTCGGAGAATCTTCGGATTTCTCCAACCTTACATATTCCGTGGTTCTAGCCGACCGCGGGATTTTGAGATCATTCGGCTAGTGGCGACTCCAACAATCACCAAATCAGCTTAATCACCCCCAACATCCCAATTACAACATTTTTCACCGAACAACGTGGACGCCGATTTTTCAGTGTCTACAGGTGCCTAAAAAAAAGATTCGCCTCACCCCTTAGCTGATCTGATCTATTTATTTTAATTGGACAATCGTAAGCTTAAAAGAAGATTTTTCCAGTTTTCTATTTGAAGTTCTGTATATTTTATAACTACATTAACATTGTGTATTAATTCTAAACTATTTTGTTATATGTGATCTATTTGTGATAAGTTTTGATCTCAAAGTTGAGCCAATATTATTATACAACTCTTCTCTTTCACAAACTCCCATAATTCATTGTAAATATTTTTTTTAAAAAAAAATAAAATGAAAGGAACTAAAAAACACCATCATCCCTTCTGTGAAAAAAACCAAGGAACAAACAAGGAAACAGCCAAATAGCCCTCACGTGGAAAGGCCTCATGTTTTAAACTCATTCACATCTTACGTGGGCTCACTGGGTTATCGTGAAGCAAATCCAACCTATCAATATGTAAGGGGTTTTAATTTTATGTCATCGATCCAAGTTTGAAAGCAATTCATCACTGATGGACCACATCGAATGAAACAGTTCAAAATTAATGCATAACATTAGTGTAATTATGAGCTACATATAACTTTTAAAAAAAAATAAGAAAAAAAAATAAAATTCTATTGTGGGTTCACGACTGTCAGATTAAAATGAATAGATCAGATCAATCAAGGCATAGGTCAAATTTTAATTTTTAGTGGAGCCCATGTCTCTTTAAAAAATATTTCTCTTTTCGAAATGAGAGCCCCTTGTAAGTAGCTGAGGCAAATGAGCATTTTCATCCTTCAAAAAAAAAAATGAGAAAGTGATTTCATGCTAGAAAACTTTACGTTTGGAAAGGATGAACTCCTACTGCCATGACCATGTCTTAGTACAAAGCTATTTGGACAAAATATCCCACTACATGTCACTTGTTTCTAAAATGCTACATGCAATGCTGCTTAGTAATCCAACCATCCTCATGATGGGTCCAGCAAATTTCCCTAGAGTATAGCCATCACTTCACACTAGGTGAGAAAAGACTATGGCAAGTTGGCATATCCATTCATATGCTCGACCATATCATGGATAGTTTATGTTTAAGAAATTACACAAGTTAAAAATACAATGTACATTGATTTTATTCATTTATATCTCATAAATTTATTCCATAACAATTTTATTTTCTACCATTGATTTTAGGGGGAGTTATTGAATGTTTAGAGTCATCCAATCATATTTTAAATTATTTGTACCCACAATTGGGGTACCTAGATGGATGATTCACAAGTGATTAGTCGCCCTTCCACATACATTTAGGGGGATGGCTCTATGGTCGCACGTGCTTGACACCTGGAAGTCACATACACACTCACATACATCAACAACAACACTAGCGGTGAGTTAACAACAACAAAAATGCCTTTTCATTCTTTCCATGAATTTGGATCATCTTCTTGCCACAAATAAGAAATTAATACATGTTTTCTTGCATTGTAATTGGTCCACGTTATTGCTGCATTAAATGCAATGTTTAATGATTCAGCGTAATTGCAACAAATAGGATTGTTCTGTCTGTGACAAGCAGATAATCCAAAACATGCTCCTTTCATATACTAAGGGATGTCACTTGGAAAAGAAAATATTTAATCATAATGGATTCAAGTCTATAACCATGGGTTTTAATGCACAAGATCCTATACCACTTATCAAATAAGGTGCTACCAATTTGTATTATATATAAGAAATTAATTATAGACACTAATACAATTAGATAAGCTCTTCATAAACAAGCTTAAAATTTGTGACACTAGTTAAAATCAATTCAGGATTTGTAGTCCCTGACTTAACCCTCTTTTCTTTAAAAGAGTGGCCAGTCAGGCCAATGAACACATCAGGGTGTGTGTCTACACACACATGTACGTATGTCTTAAGTTAAACGGATTAGACCACAAGTAATGGTCCATAATTATTGAATTTGAGAATTCTCCTGTATTTCATATATATTGTATTAGCATCATCGGAACTTTTATAAAAATATATAACCACGCATAATAAGGAATTACTAATTATAAAATCTATATACATGAAAGGAGATGATTCATTATCACAAGTATTGAATTACTCCTGTCTTATAAAATGTGTGCTACATCCAATCCTTCCAATAGGTTGGCCCAACTAGTTGGACCCATATAGTCCATTTATTAATAACTTATAAGCTATTGAGTGTATGTGACATCCAACCCTTCAAATAGGTTGCCCTATCATCAAGCCATCTTAATGTAAAACTCAACGGTATCTACTCATCAAGTGGGACACACCATGTAAAACAATGTCCATCCACCGATGAATAGAAAACCACAAGCGTAGCCTACTCAATGAATGATTGTTGTTAAATCTTCATGGTGGGCCAGGAAAAACCTAATCAAGAATCCCTTGTGAGGGGTCCTCAAGTGGATGTTAATTTACCTAGAGTGGGCCCCAACACAAGTTTTCTGCCATGAGCTGGTTGTGGCCTGTTTTGGGCTTGCCAAATGAATGAGTTTTACAATTGTTCTAATAAAGGCTGGACCAGGCCTAAGCTGGTCCAGATTTCATGGGCAAGATCAGGCCTTAATTTGAGATTAATCAATAAGTGGGCTGGGTGGAGGATAGAGGTGGGCATGGGATGACTCGATCTAGCTAATTTGACTCGTCTAACTCATTCCGATCCGACTGACCCGAACCAAATGGGTGAGTTAGTTTGAGCCGAGTAAGCTTAACCAATCCGAACTCAAACCAAGTCGAGTTCGAGTTACCTGGTAACTCGACCCAACTCGATTTGAAACCTGACTCTCTAACCCTATCCCGACTCGATCCCAACCTCTTTATCTCCCTCCCTCATCCTCTTCGTCTTCCAAGCTTGGCAACCACCCACCACCATCACCCCCTCCTCCTCCTCCTCCTCCTCTCTCTCCTCTCCACTGCCTCCCTCACAACCACCCGCCACCATCACCCTCCTCCCCTCTCCTCTTCCCTCCCTCATCTCTCAATCCAACTTGACCCGACTTGGTACTTCTGACCGGATCGGACTCGGTCTGGATTAGTCCAGGCCAGACCAAACTTGGATCGAGTTAGGCATGGTGGACTCGGTATCGAGTCGGATCGAGTTCGGGTCAGGTATGCTGAACTCGGTATCGAGTTGGATCGAGTTCAAGCTAGGCCTATTTCAAAACCGAATTGAGTTGAGTCAGCACTAACTCAGTCCAACTGGAGTCGATGCCCAGCTTTAGTTGAGGATCATCAATATCAGGCTTATTGGACCCGATATACCTTTTGGTGCTTTCGCGCCCACTAGGATGCATGATGCTTGAGTGAATCTCAAACCTTTTATAATCTGATGATCCTGACCTCTCGTTAGTGACCATTTTGTTTGTTAAATTGCTAGTGTTGGCTACTTTCTATTTTAATGGCTAGGTTCACCCACTCAAATGTGATTTTGGGGATATGACCCATCTACAGCGAGACCCAGAATTTGAACGGTTTGGATGGATGTACAGTATTGCACGTGCAAAATCTGTAAATATGGACGATCATCTTCATAATCTGCTGTCATCATTTAATCCTTGGAACTTAAAAATATCTCCCAAGATAAGAGATGCCGAGAAACTGATGAGAAAAATGCCAGTACCCGTTGAGCGAGCGGACGTGGATTGCCTTGTCAGTAGCCAGTAGCTACTGGATGGTGCTCTGTGGGCCCCACCGTCATGTATCTTTTGCATCCACTCCATGAGGCAGATTCAAATCTCACGTGCACCACACCAAATGAAAGTGGTAATTGAATGCCACCATTAAAAACTTCTCAGGGCCACAAAAAGTTTTGGATGGATCTGATATCTGTGTTTTACCTTCATTCAGGTATTTGTGACCTAATCAACAGGTTGGATGGAAAATAAACATTACAGTGGGCCTTAGGAAGTTTTTAAAGGTGGGCGTTCAATCACCACTATTTTCTCATTGTGTGGTCCACTTGAGATTTGGATTTTCCTCAGTTTCGGGATTATACCATAAAATAATATGGAAAAATAGATGGACGGTATGGATAAAACACATACATCATGGTGGATCCCACAGCGCACCGTCCAGTACTAGTAGCCACCTTGTCACTGGCAGCGTCAGTAGGCAGTCCGCGTTCCCTTTGAGCCACACGTGCTGCTGATAGCAAAGAGAAATATTTGATACTCTGGCAGAGTGCGATAGATGGTACGCAGGAACTTAGAAACCAGTTACAAATGCACAGATGCCTTGGGTCAAAATTAAACCATCCAAATATGTTAACCACCTTCGATGTCTCATGAAACAATAATTAAGTTCATTTGATTAAATGACCATCGGATTTTTCATTCTAACCACCCATTAGATGCTCACTTGTTATATTTCCAGGATCATCTTACTAGTAGGATTTTATTTTAATTCCCTTGTAAGATGATCCAATGGTCTAGATTGAAGTAATTATGTGACATGTTTGTGAGAGATGGGTGCATGCATACAATCCACCATGTTCCACCAAAACATGGTGGTAATATAAACTTATCCCTTATGAATCCCTCCAAAGTTTAAAACGCCACTTAAATCCAATCCGCAAGAGAATAAAATGCGAGGGAGAGGATTAGGTGCGGCTCCGGTTCCACCAAACCCGGTGCTTCCCTAACCCTGGGACCCATTCTGGTGTATTTATTATATATCCATGACGTCCATCCGTTTTCATAGATTATTTTAGGGTATTAGCCCAAAAATTAAGAGGATCCAGATATCAGGTGGACAATACTATAAGAAACAGTGGTGATTGAACTCTCTACCATTAAAACATTATTCGGACCATATTAATGTTTAATTAATTTTTATTTTCGATCCAACCTGTTTATAAGGTAACATAAATCTGGACGAAAGGTAAAAGATAAATATCAACTTGATCCAAAAGTTTTGTGGCCCATTAATGTCCAAACACCACTGTATCATATGGTGTGGTCCACCTGAGAATTGGATCTTCTTCGTTTTTGGCTAATGGCCTAAAATAATCTGTGAAAATGGATTGACAGCGTGGATATAGAATACATCAATCAATGTGGCCCCACGGTAAGGGCCGCATCGTCTTGGGTGGGGCCGGGGCCGCACCTAATTCGCTCTTAAAAAGCTAACGCCAGAGAGTACAAAATCACCGGGAGTTGCTTGTTTTGACTCGGATTGCGTGGTGTGGCACGCACCACTGACTCGGTGGTGTGTTCACGTGGCAAATTTCTGTGGGCCCTATTATAATGTATGCGTTGTATCCGCACCGTCCATCCATTTTCTAGATCATTTTAGTAACTTAGCAAAAAATGAGGTAGATCAAAAGCTCAAGTGGACCACACAACAGCAGTGGGGACAATGACGCCAACTGTTGAAACATTCCTAGGGCCTACCATGATGTTAATTTTCCATCCAACCTATTCATAGGTCATACAGACCAGGAGGAAGGGAAAACACAAATATCAGCTTGATCCAAAACTTCTGTGGCCACAAGAAGTTTTCAATGGTAGGCGTTCAATCCCCAATGCTTACTTTGGTGTGGTCCACTTGAAATTTTAATCTGCCTTATTTTTTGTATTATGCAATAAAATGATATGGAAAAATGGATGGATGGTATGGATATAACACATGTATCATGATGGGCCCGCAGAACTTTGCCACGTCAACACACCACTGAGGTCCTTGTTGTGTGCCACACCACGCAATCCGAGTCCGTTTTGCATGGCGTGGGGCCCACGCAATTAACAGATGGGGCCTGAGCGTCAGAACATTTGCGGTTTCCTGGGGCTCCTAATTCCATGAGTGTGGGGCCATGGTCAGATGATCCCAACCATTGATTTGATGGCCCCCGACCAAGGTGTTAGATGGTACAAAAATTCTCCAACATTAGAAAATCCTAACCGACGGTTAAGCAACAAAGTAAAGAAACTGTCCACGTTCAACGGTTAAAAGGCCAAAAATAGAACGCCAGAGAATCTTCCAGTATGGGTTTTGGGTGCATCCCCCATCCATGGTGTGGTCCATTATATCAATGGTCTGGATCAAGTTTTAAGTGGCCCCCATTTAATGCATGGGAATTAGAAGATAGGGCCCCCTTCTTCATCCTTTGCTCACCTCTCCTATATCTTACTGACAAAAAGGTTAGGCATATCCAGCAACTAAAAGAAAAGCTGTGGTTGTCTTTCCTGAAAATTACAGTTATGGTTTTTCTCACTCTATCCAATATAGAGGAATTTGTCAGTATTCCGATTTGATTCTTTTAGTATTCCTTTGTAGATTATGTGATAGACCCAACATGGTAAATTCCATTAAAGAGGGTCAGCCACTACTTTTTTTTATGGTGGCTGCTGCAGCTCCTCTTCAACATTTCCAGATCATAAACTTGTAGAAATGGGATAATTCTCACTGTTAGATTGAGAATTGAATTGGGTTTTCTGGAATCTTGACATGGGCTCTAGATTTATGAGATTTGGATATGTCTGAGTGAGCTCTATAGGCGATTCGGGTCGATTGGTGGGTGTTTGGATGCTATGTTGGATTTTTGTTTTTGGGTTTTGGATTGGTTATGGGTGTTTTGGTGATGAGTGAAGGATAAGGATTGTGCACCCACATATACATGTTAGTCCGATTAGGCTTTTTGGTTGCTGCTTCAATTGCAGCTTATGCAGTTAGGCAGGTCAACTGCCCGAGGCCAACCGCTTCCAGAAAGCCTTCAGGTACAGCCCGTTCCGAATCGTTGAGAGAATTTCTCTTGTAGTGCAGAAAATAAGCTCTTGATAATTCTAGTTTATAGTTACATCCATGATTACAGGGGCCTGTTTGGATACCTGCAAATTTGTGAATTGGGTGTTTGTTAAATCGTCTTCTTTTCGAATCGACGCCATGCATGAGTGTTTTGCCAACCGTGGGACCGGGAATCCAATGGCCAGTCCATTTGGGCCACTCTTTTTGTGAATGAGATGATTTTAGGCTGGGCCTATTTTCATCTCATCCGTGGATTGCCGGCGACGGACTTGAGGCGTCTGGGAATTGGACTGCAGTTATTGCAAATCCTTGGTTCTGTTAGCTTCGTCTGGTTTATTTTTATGTGACTCTTTCTAATTTCATTTGGGTGTATTGTGAAAGAAAATGCTGAAGAAAGCTTTGAACAACAAAGAAATGAAGAAGCGGAGAGCAAGCAGCATGCGGATAATGGTAGCCTGGAAGACGAGCGTGTATGTATCATTGAGCTCTTTATGCGTTTTTTTCATCTTCACAGACACGGAAGTAGGCTGCGTTTGGATGCTCCATTTTGATTTAATTGAGAAATGACCAAATTGCAATAACCTGGGTATAAATAATGAGGAAAGTATCCCTCAAATTGCAGTTGCATTCCTTTCAAGCCCAACCTGAAAGTAAGTTTCAAATTGGAACGTATTCAGTCATTTATCAATGGACTAGTTATTGCAATTCAATCTGATAGTGCATCCAAACACAGCTTACGATCTGAATTAGACCTTGTGTTAGAATGATTGACAAGAGTTCTATGTCTTGCAAGATGGAGGAGAAAGAGGAGGAGGAAGAGGTCAAAAGAATCAGCAGTGTCATCAGCCCATCCTTGAGTAATCACACTCTTTTAGATGACGAAGAATCAATCCTACCTGAATTCGAAGATCTTCTATCCGGCGAGATAGAATTTCCTCTACCCAATGACAAATTCGATCTTAAAACCAATTCCGAGCCTTCAAAAGACAGTTCAATGTACAGCACAGAGATAGCGAGCAATGTGAGTGAATTAGAAAGGTTACGGAACCTCGTGAAGGAATTGGAAGAGAGGGAAGTGAAACTCGAAGGAGAATTGCTAGACTACTACGGCCTGAAGGAGCAAGAAACGGATGTTGTGGAGTTACAAAGGCAGCTAAAGATTAAAATGGTCGAGATCGACATGATGAAAAGTACCATTAACTCACTGCAAGCAGAAAGGAAGAAGCTCTATGAAGAAATCTCACAAGGCGCTTCGGTAAAGAAAGATCTTGAGATGGCAAGGAATAAGATCAAAGAACTACAAAGGCAGATTCAGCTTGACGCAAATCAAACCAAAGGGCAGCTGCTGATGCTCAAACAACAAGTTTCGAGCCTTCGAATGAAGGAGGAAGAAGCTTTGAAGAAGGATGCAGAGGTCGAGAAGAAACTGAAGTCTGTGAAAGATTTGGAAGTGGAGGTCGTGGAGCTGAGGCGGCGGAACAAGGAGCTGCAGCATGAGAAGAGGGAATTAACTGTGAAATTGGATGCAGCTGAGGCTAGAATAACAGCCCTCTCCAACATGACAGAGGTGACAATATATAAAAGAAGATGGAACTTTCGTTCTGCCCAACCGTGCGCGTGGGGCCCGCCTCTTGGTGATCTATGTGTTTAGTATGGTGGGCCTGGAGATGGAATATGCGCCAAAAATCCCCCTGTCGGATGATCTTAACCGTCCGATTTGGCCCCCCATTAAATCTCGGTCATTGATTGTGACCATTCGATATGGCAGATTTTGGAGCATGACCCATCCCATGATGAGTCCTGCCTGATCAATGGATTGCACATCACCTAAACATGGGCCTGTACATTGCTGGGTTTAGCAGCAAAATGGGGTGTTTAAAGTGTGGTGAATAGTCTAAACTTTGGTGTATATACTATTCGCTCCCATCTGATCTGGCTGTGTGATGAGTGGACCCCACCTTTTTCTCAAAGTACAGCCCTTCTTGAGTTGGGTCCATAAATTGTCACTGTGGAAGCGTATACACCAAACAGTTGGTGCATATGCTGATATGGTTTTGTTTCCTTTGTCAACTAAGCTACTGTTTTGCCTTCTGTTTTATGTTGTGAGACTCTTTCTCATGTGGAGTTAGCTGTTGTCTGGATTCAGCTCCCCAAAAGCATGAAACATGGCATTTCTGTCATTTTGTATGTCTATCACTTTTCTGCTAAAAACCAATCGATCTTTGATTTTTTTTTCTTTTTAAAATCAAAATCTTCATAGTACTTAGAATTTCATTGCTTACACTTAAAATTATCAAGAACCATTCATTTCTCTGGCCCAAAATGGCCTTGGATTTTTCTCAAAGTGGACCCACTATTTCACTGGCCCCTGATTGATAAATACACCCAACATGTCTACTTTTGATATGACAGAAAACAAAGTTGTACTTTTGTATTGCCAAAAGTACAAAAAAGGATTTATGGGTGGTTTTCAATGTCACTTCTAACTTGCCCTCCATGATCAGATTAAACATTATTTTGCACAAATTAGCATGACTGTGATTTAGGAATATGACCGAAATGCCCTTCGGTTTGGATTTTCGAAATATCCAAACACTCCTAGGCTGATCAGGTTTCACTCCAAAACTGTTTAAACTAGCATGCTTCTAAGATGGCCTTGGATTCTCAAATGATTCAGATATCTGTGCTTTTGCACATGAAAATGTTACTCTGATGGGGTCACAGTCATTTGAGTCTGATCATATCCAGCTTGGACTGATCCACTTGGCTAGAATTGTGACAGTTGATGCACTGTGATATCCATAGGAGAATCATAGCATACATGAATGAAGTATAATGGTTAATAATCGGGCGCATATCAACCATACCCATATGGCATTTATATCAATCTGGGCCCCACATACTGTGGCCTGGTTATGGATGGACCATAACTCAAAGCTTGTACCAATTGGATAATCCTAACTGTTTGAGTATCATGATGAGTTCAGACCAAAAAATGAAGGGATATGATTATGTATCAGAGCTTTAAACTATAATCTATCTGGTGATATAATGTTTTATGGGTTTATTTTGAAATACATTTTCATTGAGCCAAATCAAGAATGTTGGTTTGGTCAGATCATGAATCATCCAAATTCGAATGGTGTGCGTGTTTGGTAAACAGGAAAATTCTCATTTACATCTTTTCTTATACTGCAGAGTGAAATGGTAGCCAAGGCAAGAGAAGAGGTCAATAGTCTACGGCATGCGAACGAAGACCTTTCGAAACAAGTGGAAGGGTTACAGATGAACAGATTCAGCGAAGTCGAAGAATTGGTGTACCTGCGTTGGGTGAATGCTTGTTTGAGATATGAGCTCCGGAACTACCAAACGCCAGCTGGGAAGATCTCCGCCCGTGAGCTCAACAAGAGCTTAAGCCCAAGATCTCAAGAGAAAGCTAAACAGCTGATGTTAGAGTATGCCGGATCTGAACGTGGGCAGGGGGATACCGATCTCGATAGTGTTTCTTCCCAACCTTCTTCTCCTGGGAGCGAAGATTTTGACAATGCTTCTATAGATAGCTACTCTAGCAGATTCAGCAGTATGAGTAAGAAAACTGGTCTAATTCAAAAGTTAAAAAGATGGAGTAAAAGCAAGGATGATTCTTCTTTATCATCACCAGCAAGGTCTTTTGGAGGTGGGTCTCCAAGCAGGACGAGCATTAGCCATCGATCGTCTATGTCCAGGGGCCCATTGGAAGCATTGATGCTGAGAAATGCAGGAGATGGTGTGGCCATCACTACATTCGGGGAGAAGGAGCAGGATGCTTCTGAATCACTGAATAGAGTGGCGGATTCATTCCAAGTGATGTCTAAATCAGTTGAAGGTGTGTCGGATGAGAAGTACCCTGCATACAAGGACCGTCACAAGCTGGCCTTGGAGAGGGAGAAGGCAATCAAGGAGAAAGCAGATAAAGCAAGAGCGGAGAGATTCAGCGACGGTGTGAATTCCAAATCCAAGTTGGATAAGCCTGTTGCATTACCGCCGAAACTCGCTCAAATAAAAGAGAAGGTTGTGGTGAGCAGTTTGGTTGCTAGCGATTCGAGCGAACAGCCCAATGACAATAAGGTCGATACCCCATCAGTGAGCAAGATGAAACTAGCCGACATTGAGAAGCGGGCCCCACGAGTGCCTAGGCCGCCTCCGAAACCATCGGGCAGTGATTCTAAAGCCACCTCTGCAACTACAAATCCTTCAGGTGGGATACCTCCCCCACCTCCAAGGCCACCAGGTGCACCCCCTCCACCACCCCCACCCGGCCCTCCAGGTGCACCACCCCGCCCGCCACCCCCACCAGGAAGTCTACCAAAAGGGTCCGGAACCGGTGATAAAGTCCATCGGGCTCCCGAGGTGGTTGAATTCTATCAGACGTTGATGAAGCGCGAAGCTAAGAAAGATCCCACTTCCATAGCTTCCCCAGCATCCAATGTGGCCGACGCCAGGGGCAACATGATCGGGGAGATTGAAAACCGATCAGCATTCCTTTTAGCTGTAAGTAGATTTTTCTCTCCTCCTCCTTCCATAAAAGAGTTGAGCAGTCTCAAATGGGAATTCGGATTGGTTGTAGGTGAAAGCCGATGTGGAGACACAAGGCGATTTTGTGCAGTCGTTGGCCACCGAAGTCCGAGCTGCTTCTTTTACTAATATAGAAGATCTAGTCTCATTTGTGAATTGGCTGGATGAGGAACTCTCCTTCTTGGTATGCATTTTAACTCAAGCTATTTAAGCATATGTTTGTAAGGCCTACGATTACGAGCTCTCCGTCCACAGAAACTGCATTCGACACTAAGTACTTGTTTCTGAAGCACTGTGGAATTGGCATTGGTCCCACAATTTGGGAGCAACCCATCTGCTTGGCATTTAGAGTGGGACCAAAAATGAGAACACGTTGAGCAGAAATACGTTTCCCCATGTTTCCCACCTGTAAAATCTTCGACATCCATGTTTGAAGACTTGAAAAAACTCTACTCACTAGATTTGGTCAAGACTCGAAAGGAACTCGATTTGGTCAGGACTCAATCAAGACTCAATTGATTTGGTTGATTCAATTCAATTCAACTAAGAAACTCAGAAAAACCCAACAAAGCTCGAGAAAACTCGCCGAATCTCAATTTACCTATAATATCAATAATTTTTTAATATTTAGATAGTAATGAGTCATGGCTTTCAAGACTCAAATAAACTCGACCTACTCAACTGAGTCAAGTAAACTGTTGAAACTACTATCAGTATTGAAGTATATTTCTATCTCGTAGGTTGACGAACGTGCAGTTCTCAAACACTTCGACTGGCCTGAAGGGAAAGCGGATGCATTACGGGAGGCGGCTTTTGAATACCAAGATCTGATGAAGTTAGAGAAACAAGTATCATCTTTCATCGACAATCCTAAACTTCCCTGTGAATCTGCTCTGAAGAAGATGTATTCATTGCTTGAAAAGTGAGTGTTTTTTTACTCATAGCTATGACTGAATAACTACAAAGCAGTTTTCATGACTTCACTAATCAATATTGGAGCTCCATTTATAGAAATCTACACATCTTTTTATATGATCTGATTCTTTAAAGCAGTATTTCTATCTTGTGTTTTTTTTTTTTTTTTTCTTTCTTTCTTTCCTTCTTTCTTTCCTCATCAAAATTTCTAGCTTGATTGCTTAGTATATCTTAATTTACAGGGTGGAACAAAGCGTTTATGCACTGCTACGAACCCGCGATATGGCTATTTCACGGTACAAAGAGTTCGGAATTCCAGTCAATTGGTTGTTGGATTCCGGCATTGTCGGGAAGGTACACTTCGTTACTAAAATTCCACTGGGTCAGCATTAATATGATGATCTATTGAGAGAATTGGCATGTTTATTCAAACAAAGGTCGGGCCTGTTGGGGTTAATGGCCCATCACCTCGCTTTAGGTGAGGGGCGTTTTTCCAAGGGAAAAATGGTCAATTTTTATTTTTTTTTTTTATTTAAATGTTAAGTTAGGGGAATCCTTTCAAGGGCAAAGGATCTTTTCACTTGTGTCTCAAAGTTAGGGCATGTCATAAAATGTAAAGAGATGGTATTTTCTCTTTGGAGTCTAGACAGGTTTTCTCCTGTGCTAGCAAGATGGAGATGAGAGGGGGAGAGAGGGTCTCTCTCAAGGGGAGAGTTTATCTAAGCGATTGGCTGGCCTATGATGATCCTGTCCACCTGATGAAATGGACAAGTACAGCAATGGTCCTAAATCAATGGTTTTAGAATCAGACAAGTCTGAATCATTTGATGGGGTAAATTTTTTGGGTTTCTCTGATCCACCATGGTCCCACCTTGTGAGCGACCTGGATTATCAAATGGTGAACCTCACACGCAGTTTATCGGGTTCGGAAAATTCTCAATCTAAAATGTGATTGAGTTTCATTGCATCATGGAAAGTTGGAAACAAAATGTATTTGCCTTTCCTTGCTGAAACGAAAAGCTTGTGTATTGATGAATTTCTGCAGGATATTAGACTGTGTTTGGCTACACTGCTGCAAGAAAAACAATTTCCTTTTTTGGGATTGCTACTCATTTGTAGAATTTCCTAAAATCATGAAATGTCATTCCCACACATACAAAAGAACTCTGTTTCCATTACAACACAAAATTTATATCAACCCATGAGTGGTCTATGTCTCCCATTGCAGATCAAGCTCTCATCTGTTCAGCTGGCAAGAAAGTACATGAAGAGGGTGGCAACGGAGCTTGATGCTTTGAGTGGGCCCGAGAAGGAGCCGAACAGAGAGTTTTTGATTCTGCAAGGCGTGCGTTTTGCCTTCCGCGTTCATCAGGTAAATTTAGTCTACTGCTCTCCATCTAAATCTCGAAATTTTGAATGGTTTACATTAGATAATAATTTCACAGTCAGAAAAATCTTCATATAGTACTCAAAGACTCCGAACAACTTACATTTTTCAATAAAAAGATTTCTTCAATCAGTTGATGAAGACTTCTCTACATTGTTTTCAAAATTATCCTGATCTATGAATCTTACTACATTGAAGACTTGAATTTTGGAGCTGCTTCCTGATGTCTTTGTAGATGAAAATCATTGATGATCCTTTTTGTGGAGTATAAAATCATCACTTCAGCTAGTGCAAATGTCCATCGATCCATACCATCCATTTAGTTTGGATGGGACATGGCCTTAAATCAGGATGAATGGGCAATTCTATTCCTATCAGTCTGATTAACTGCCTATTTTTATGTGGTTGCTGAAAGCCATGGACAATGGCCTATACAAGAATCCATCAATATGATGATTAGCTTGTGTTGATGGAGTGCTATTTGGACGATGGCCCATCCAAGAGATAGTCCATCAACTGGAGGTGCACCACTATGTGAATGTATCGCAATGTAATTTCCTGATATGAGATGATACCTTCCCATGTTGTCAATCATTGTTGAATTCCATTTGGGGCTTGTGTGGATCACAAATTATTTAGTAATGTAATGTAAAAAAACAATCATTCTGATTTTACCACGGCCAAACCAAACACTGGATTCGTCAGTCAAATGCAATGTTTTCGGGAGACAGGTAAAAGGAATTTGTAATCATTGCAATTTTCCATTGCATTACAGTGGAAATCTCAAATCGAAACATGCACATCAGTGTATCCATTTGATGACGTGACATTGAAGTAATGGAAAAGTGTCATCCTTATGGTTTTGCGACAATAAACCAAACATAAGAATCGTCCAAGTGCAATGTTTTCAGGAGATAGGTAAAGGAAATTGCAATAATTGCACTTTTACATTACATTACCGAGGATTCGCAATCCAAACAGGCCCTATTATGGAGAGTAATACATGGACGATACATTATGCATCTGTATCGGAATGCACGGATGATACAAACCGATACAAATAATGGTTTTTGGTACATAGCCATAAATCCAAACAAACGTTTATATTATATTGTTTGGCATGTTGCATTCCGATAGTTTGAGCCTTGCTCGCGTGCGTACAACTGCTGGACAACACTTTCCAATATGGAAAATGTGCAAGATCCAAGTGGTCTGTGAGGTGGGACACACTATGTAGATTCAATGGCCCAAGATCAAGCTAGCTCACTCATCAGCTGGACAACTGTGCCATGGCTAAAAGAATGTTCCATCTGTTCATTTGGTTGGCACATTGGCCCAACTGATCAGTTGACCTATCTGATTTTTAGACCGGAAGATCTACATAGAGTGTCCCACCTGACAGACCCTCTGATCTTGCACAGATGTGCCATATCGGCACGATCGCATGAAGAATATCCATCATCTGATGGACTTATTGCAACTGTCCGATAACTTAAATGATATTATGTTATATCAGTAATAAAATACTCAAAATCGGGTGTGGAAATGTTTTCCAGTTTGCAGGAGGCTTCGATGCAGAGAGCATGCGCGCTTTTGAAGAGTTGAGAAGCCGCGTCCACGCCACCCAAACAGTAGAGGCCGATAAGATTGAAACGTAACGGGTTTTCTTCCCCCCCATTCGTATTTATTGTATGTTTACATTCTCTGCTGTATATTTGTATTTATATTTCAATACCACTGTATATTTCACTGCCTTCACAAAGAAAATATAGGATATATCGGGCTTTGTAAGTTAGTAACAATTATCAGGTCAGTTCAAGCAAAATATAATTTTGTATCTGTTTATCTATATCTACACCATATATAATGCAAGGAGCTTTTGGTCATTTTTGCCCTTGTTATTAGTTTTTCAAAGATGGAGAACTTTTTTTTAATGTTCAAAGGGCTTGGTAAGCCAATTCAAATGGAGGTAAAACTGGTTTGGGAATGAAAATGGTGGCTATTGTGGGTGATACTGCTTGACACAGCCACACTAGTGGTGGGCTGGGATTCATTCACGTGTGTTGCATGTATGTATTTGCTGGGCGTGCTAGAGTCAAATGCAATTTGAATTGAACATTTGGTATCACAATAGCTAGATTAGGATAAGATTTATGAAAATTGCCCTGACTACTCAACCCTTGATTTTAAGGAATTAGGTGATTTGCGAAGGAGAGAGTTAGTCCTTCATATAAGTTATTTTTTACCTTTTTACCTTGGAATGAAGGACTTTTTTCACAATAATGTTAGCTTGTACCATTTATCAACAAACTAATACTCAAAAAGCAAGAAATATAAGGTAAAGTGTTAATTTTATTAAATAATAATAAGAGCGCAGTACAATTGGCAATAAATGAATAAGGCAAATAAAAATTACAGTGGCAATTCTTCCAAGCAAAAAGGCCATGAGTGTTGAAGGTCATCTAAACTTGGACGGTTGAGAGGCAGTCGTAGCTTGGCCGATTGGTTGTGGCCTAGAGAAATCACTAAGAACTTAAAATTTTGGGATCCAACAACAAAGTTGTTGCTAAATAACTAAACTAATTCCAACTTATCATAATGATGCACTGGATAGAAGTGAATGAAGCTAAACTAAATCTACACTAATTGATGGACAGAAGTGGAGAGATTAAACTAGGCTAAACTAATATAGGCATCTATATGAGATGAAAAGGATAAGATGGGCAGTATTGTGCTTAACAAGAAATTTGTGTGTTTGGATTGACAAGGGCCTGGAACTCTTCATTCTCTATTGCTTTTATAGACTTAGATAAAATGTGGGTTTTTGTATTCTCTCCTTTACTTAGGTGATTAGTCAGCCGATTAATTAGTGATCTTGGCTAACTACGATTCTAATTTAGAGTGAGGCCAACCAACCAGTATGTTGTTGTATCTATTTACATTTTTAATTCCCGACGGCTTACCCTTCTTACCGCACCAATAACAAGTTTTCATATGTGCGTGGCTAATCATATCTGGCAATGTGTCGTTATGTATCACCGTCTTAGCATTACGTTGGCTTACGCGTGCTCTTAAGAAGCTCTGCATATATGTGAGCTGTATTCTTTAGCCACATGTCGCTGAAAGAACCTCTAGAGTTTCCACCATGCGTACATCTCCGGGCATTGTAGGAGGCATTGTAGGACTCCTGGCGTGACGTATCTCTGACAAGGATATCCATTTGATCCTTGTAATTTCTCTCTATCGGTCCACGATGTCTTTTCTAGTGGCAGCATTCCATTCATTGGATTTGACCATGGAAGGTTGGGTGTTAATAAGTAGAATATAGATTCGCTGGCAAAAAGCATGCAACAACTTCTATTCTGCTTGTTGATAAGCATTTGGACAATTTTACCCTTATCATTAGCTAAAGAAGAGGTAGTTTCTTTAGGTTATTCATGCCCTTTTACTTCTTTAGCCCACACCCACTTTCCTTTTTCCCCAGCAGATTGCCTCGAAACCGGTCACCAAAGATATGCCTCGTTTTTTAGCCCTTGCCCTAAAATGACAACGTGGATAAAAGATATACATCAAGGTGGGCCCCGGAGTGTCAAGTCACCGAGGATGACGGGGTCCGGGCAATCGGCGTCACATTATCCCTCTTCTTTTATCTCTTCATGTGTGTTGCACGTGCCATTGGAATGTTCAGAATTTTTCAATATATTCATAGTATTGTTTATGATATCTCAAATCAGCTTTAATATCTTAAAGCAGTGTACATATTTGATATTTAATAGAATGAATATAATAAGCTCATTGAAATATGTAATTTAGCAAAAAAAAAAAAAAACAGAGAAAAATTTGAGCCTTGGGTGAGCTAAAAGCGCAAGGATCACAATGGTGTGATTTTAGTGATTTAGCTGATAATTAGATTGTTTTGGAGAATCATTAGTGTGACACATGTATGGGAGACATGTATCCAACGGTGCTTTTGTTTACTTGTGCAACTCTCGGGGGAGCTCAAAAAAGTATTTCACCCATTTTCTTTCAAATCCTCTCTAGTATGAGGGATTTCATTTTTAGGCCTCTGCCATACAGGCCCTAACATTTGGAAACTCAACTAGGGTGGAATTTGGGGGCATGTAATTGGTGTGGATTTTGCAGTAAACCTCATCGAAGAGGCAGACTATAAATTGATGGGCGAGGGGCATGATGGATGATATTGATGAACATCGGAGAACACCTACCTCCATTCAAGGACCAAAATAATTCACCTGCCATTACATTACAATAGATTTGCAGCTTCTAGAAAGAGCTCAATGACTTCTCTTCAGGAAGAAGTTATGTTGAAGACACTGCAATAATATATGCTATGGTCAGGCCACCACTGCTGCACATGGTACATGAGCTCTCTCCAAGCCAGACCTGGTATGTTTGCTTGGTAAAAAATGTCGACGCTGAGTAATCTACAAAATCTTCTACCGCAGGGTGATTACGAGGCTTCTATCACTGTACTTGGCACCACCCACCTTTCCTTGAATCCCGGGAGGCAGACAGATGACACGTCTTTGGTCCCCTGCTTCCACCAACAGCTCAGACCCACCCCTATACTGCAATTTACAATCCAAAAGTAAAAAAAAAATAAAAAATCAACAGCCCATAGTAAAAAATCACAATCCTGAGCGGAGACCCAATACTGCAGGTAAAACACATCCATTCATGGGGATCATGTAGTTGAGGAGTTTGGAGATTATACTAGCAATACACGTGTAGTGCTACAATTGCATTTGGATGCATTTGACAGTTCAATCAATTGATCTGTTCAGTCAAGCATGCACTTCATGAGTCACCATGTCTCTATCCTATTGTTGGCCCTCTAAACCACCAATAGGATGGTTAGGATCTGGAAGTGATTCTTTGGAAACCATAAACAATCTTTATGAGGCTATACCAAAAAGATGGTTCAGATTGATGATTGGACCCACCATTCCCCACAATCCTGAATGTCGATTTAGTAGGTCACTCATTGGATCATTATGATTGCCAAATCGCTAGGATTTCTGTCGAGTGGAACGTGAAGACTTGGCTCAACCATAATGTATAATCCAGATCAATTGAATGGACTCCCCACACATCAAAACACATCTCATGATGGCATGACTACTGTTATCAAAGCATTGGATTATTTCTCTATGTTTATGGATGTATATTGAAACACACCGTGGAGAGAAGAATGTGGAATTGATGTGAGAGGAATATGAAGGCAAGAGCAGTTTCTCAGTATGAATCAGGAATTAGACGTTCTGTAAATGTAGTGATCAGTGATGTAGAAAGAAGAACCAGTTTAGATAACAGTCCATTTGGGGAGGGGATCCTGCAAAATCAGGATTAAGCCTAATTGGCAGACCTTGTGCCGTCTACTTTAGACTTGCTGCACTAAAGCAGAGCATTTTTTTTCCCCACTTAATTGCAAATTTGGGTGTGTTTGCTTTTGCTTCCAAAACTTTCATAAGGAAACCACCACTTCAGCAAGCAAATCAGATGTGGAGGCCATGGGGCCCGCTAGACTTAATCCCAATGTTGTTGAAAATAATCAATTACTGTTACGACCAACGATAATATGAGATTCTACTTCTATGCAGTAGATAACATTGGAATACATTTCTGTAATTATATTCTTACTTTCAATAAACCATTATATCATCATGATGATCATCATAGCCTTATCCCAGCCCAATAGATCATTCTATCGAATGAAAAAAAACAGGTAGAAAGACATTAGGAAGTATGGGATTTCCTGAGAATGGTTTAAAATATCATCAAGATACCATGTCATCTTGGTAGAGACAATTCAAGGGCCCAATCCAGAAAAGAGTCCTGCATCAGATGAATTCCTAGCAACTCATTCCAACTAGTTGAATTTGTGTGTGATTCATCCCTTATCGCATGTATCCAGACCAACTCAATAATCAATACGACCTGTCCAGATCATAGTAAGATTGGCATGCTAGGACTTCGTGCAGACTGAGTTGGACACACCGAAACTAGTATTCTAATACATGATTTCAGAAGATGAAGTTCTTAAATGAGAGGGACATGGACATACTTGGAATAGCTTGATTTCTGACTTATCAAAGCCTGGCATGAAAAGGCTCACTGACTTCTGGACGTGGTTGAATTTGACTGATGACTGGCAACAGTTGCCTGCCGTAGAAAGGAGGCTCTGTGCACTTTTACCAAGAACTTTGAGGGTTGCATTCCAATCTACAGATGAATCCATTGAAACATATGGCAGAAGTGCAAAAGGTAGGGGTGCAATCTTCTTCTGAGCAGCTTCCACTGACTGTATGCATGATTCCAGAGCAAAACCAAAGGCTCCAGAAATTTGTGCTCCTGCTTGGATTGCGCATCCCCAATAACGTAATGCACAAGTGATAGATCTTGCATTGCTTGGATCCATGACAAGGTAGCAGCTGAACTTCGATGGTTCAGTGAATGCAGCTGATGTTTTCTGCAAAACATAAAGCCAATAATGGCAGCTGATTAGTAAATATAACAACTGACAGGCAAAATATTGAATGGAAAGAGGTATGCAACAATAGTAATACCTCTAGAATTCCTTCTACATCATCCCATATTTGTGCAGTTGTTCCCACATCCATGCCAGACCCACCATTGAACCCTAGAGTCTCATCTGCAAGTTTCATGAGAGAAGGAGAAGTCAACCTCCCAAGATCGGTCTTTTCAGCTATGCTCCGGAAATATTTCAGATACCATCTGCAGATGTTTACATGTCATTCTTGGTACAATCTAATGGTAAATGGGGCAGGTCAATGTGGAGATAGAGAGGCCCTACCTTGCTCTCTCAGCCGCACCAATCATCCGTAATGTCTCCTCAGAGCTAATTCCGTCATATACAATTATATCAAACTTTTCTCGTGAGTTATTTCTTCCACCCGCAGCCCCTCCACGAAATCCTAGAAGTTTCTCAATCTCTATAACTGAAAGAACTGAATCCATCCCGGGTAGCACCCCAAGCTCTTCTCCCACCACCTATCATATGATAAGATGCATAAACAAAGCCCTCTACAAAGAAAAGAAACGGAGCTGTGTTACGTCCTTCTACAGACGTGGAAAAATTGAAATGGAAGCCCTACGGTTTCTAACCTAATGAAAATAAAATTTTGAATACCCACCCCTTGAAGAACTCCTTGGGTCAAATTAAGACGAGCATCGGCTTTCTTCATTTGATTGAGAGGTTCAAGAAGCATCTATAGTTAATAAATAGATAAATAAATCCCATTTGAGTCCATACCCATTCAACAGATTAACTCAACAGGAGTCAAAGCAGAAGAAAATGCCAGAAGTGCACACCTTGGTGGTTTCTAACCTAACAACCGAAAGATTGTCACTGAATACCGTAGGAGAAGTTCCAATCTTGCAGCCCATCAGGTATTCAGCGGTTGGGTCTTGAGAATGTATGACCAAGCATGTATGCAATCCCAGCTTTGCATAATACTGAGAATTAAAAATTAATTCAGTGTCATTCTAAGCCAAAAAGATGAAAGAAAGAAAAAAAGAAAGAACAGAAAAGAATAGGAAGAACTTGTAAACATAATTGGTATATGATGTAGTGAGGACCTTCCATCGAGAAAGGGATAGACATTCTATCTGGTGCAGGTGTCTTTTTTGTTTTTTTCAGTGCAAGGGGTCTACCTCTATCATTTCTCAAAGTGCTAGTTCAAAATTCAAGAAAATGAGGTGAATTTGATTATGGTTGTCAAGCAGTCACAGCATGAATTTGAAAACAAAAGTGGATCTTGAAATAGAAAACACGAACCTTGATGGATCTACATGATTTTTTTCACAGCAATTCAAAGAAAAGAAGCGAAAAGAAAGATTACATGATTGTTCTGAATTAAAATTTTCTTTGATTGAATCAGAATAGCATATCAACTTGATCATATGCACAGCAGTATTCATTTGAAACCATTTTTAAATGGCTTGATTAGCTCTCTTGTATGCAATGGAAATCAGGGCTGTCAATGTGCTGGGCCTGGAGTTGCTTCAGCCTCGATTTTAAACAGGTTAGGCGGGCCAGGCCTAAATTTGAGTTTCCTTGGCCCAAGCCTGGCCCATTGGCAACACTCATAGTCAAAATCGTTATCTTTGCTTGAAATAGTGATTGTAGTGCGAGTTTGCTACATTGTGACTCTGATGCAGCAGCATTTGGGCCCAAGATTCATCTCACTCCCTAAAATCAAGGTTCATGGGGAATCATGTGCGGATCATCGTATGTGACCCTAAAGGGCATCAAAAGCTGGACACTAATCATGTGGACCCCACCTTTGATGGACATGTGACGCATACAAGCCTTAGGATGGGAGGATGACCTTCTCTCATAATTTTTTTAAGATATTCTCTTGTTGGACTTTTTTAATTGAGAGATCTTCTTTCTTGGTTCCTATTTTTTAAGAGTTTATAATAAGAAGCATGTAGTTAGTATATATATATATATATATATATATATATATGTATTCCTTCTTTGAAATGTTTACTATTAGCAAACCTAATTGGTTTCTCTTTTACGAGTCCTCAATTAGTAAGGTGTCATTGAGAGAGTTTGTTCTCCTTTTTTTAGTAGTCTCAGGATTTAGGAGATGTGAAGATTATTTTCTATAAAAGCCATCTAAGGGATTGCTATTGGATTACTGATGTTGAATGTATATAATTAGAGTTCTCTATGAGAGAATAAGATGAAGAAATGGGCATTCCTTCTCTTGCTCTTTGATTTTGAATTTGGGTTCTTCAACCATTGCTAGATTGCACATTTTCAGAGGTTTATGTTCTTCAGTGCTCAAGTTGTTTACCAAATTCGAAAACTTCGATTGTAGTTGGTCTTGCTGTGGATTCGGCAGGTACCTGTGTTGCTTCAGTTCATATTTAGAGCAAGTTTGATAGCTGGCATATGACAGATTGCTTAACCAGATCCAAGGTTACTGAAGGAAGCCTATTGCAGTTCCAATCATTCCATTCGGCAGGATGCAAAATTAGCCAAGCTTCTCCAAAAGTTGGGTGTTTGTAGAAATGCATGTGAAGGGTTCAAAAAGTTGCTTAACTCGCACAGATTTCTACAGAGATTGTGCTTGTTGACCATTTAACAAAATTGTCAGATCCACAAACAGAGCACGAAATTATCAGAGTTCCGCACAGATTTGCTTAATTTAAGCAGAGCAAGTTTGATTGCCGGTGAACAACGGGTTGGATTTATTACCTAGTCAGATCTGAGGTCACCAGAGGGAGACTGTTGGAGATCCAATCATTCCATTTGATGGGTTGCGTTATTAGCCCAAGTTTCTCCAAAGGTTGGATACCTGTAGAGATGCATGCCAAGTGTTCAAAATTTGTTTAGCACGTGCAAATTTCTAAGGAGGTTTGATGAATTACAATTGTGCTCGTCGAGCATCATCTAAGCACTACAGAGGGTTGGTCACATCTATCCTCTACGTGTATTTGACGGATCGCCTTAACATCACTGAAGTTTTTCATGATGGTCAGTTGATGCCTAGAGCATGCATGTTCTATCAATTGCATAATCTAGGTTACCTAATCCAGACAATTTCCATTTCCTTTATACCACAACAAAATACCATCTGAACAAAAGCATGCACCTTATCTCATAAAGCCATCAAATCATCAATAATCCCATGACAACCTTCCAAGTCAAACTAATCAAGACCACACATCTCCTTGGTCCCACAAGTTAGGGGTTGATGACAATATACTCTTGATACAAGAGATAAGAAGAATGACCTCATAGAGCAAATAATCAAGAAGTTGACCCAACTCATCAAGCTCAAATGCTACAACATCAAGTAAATGAGATTGTGTTGCAAATAGAGCAACTTGACACCCAAAGATTGAGCCACATTGGTCATGAAGCCATTAGCCCGCAAGTGTCGTCTAACGATTGATGGACAAAACTGTGGAAGACTTTGGCCCTTGCATCGACATTGAGATTCCACAAACTTTTTAGCTGTAATCATTCATGAAGTGGTGCCTGATGTACATGTTAACGAGTTGGATCTCGATGCAGCTCCAATCTTTGAGAAGGAACATGAGTATATGAACATCTTTCCAAATCTATTTTTCAATGAGAAAGGTGTTGAGAATCACAATGCCATTGGAGATCCAATCTTCGACAAAGGGCCAAAGGAAGTTGACATGACTCTCAGTGAAGAGAGTCAGTTGAATGCAGTTGTTCTCATTCTTGCCGATTTGGATGAGCACATTGCGATTGTTAAGGCCAAGTCCGATGAGTTTACAGCAACACCATTGCCTTTCATAAAGCCTTTTGAAGATGAGTTGTGAGAAGGATTCCTTAAGCAAACTTAATTGCATTTCTTGCCCATGAGGTACGTCACACTCAACTCCAGCAATATGATATATGGTGTTATACAGACTTCTAGAAAACGAGACTTAAGGACGAGTACTTTTCAATCATGGGAGTCTGATGCAGCAGAAATTGGGCCCATAACTCACTTCACCATTTGATCATCGGTGGCACAATCAACAAAATCAATGGTCTAGCTTCATGTGGAATCATGTGTGGATCATCATGCTTCGACCGGGGGACATCAACAGTTGGAAAGCAATGTGCAATCCCCACCTTTCATGGACATGTGGTACACAGCAGCTTAGGATGGGATGAGGATCTTCTCTCATCTCTCTCTAGGCATTCTCTTATTAGACCTTTTATTGAGAGATTCTCTCTTGGTTCTTATCTATTGCATGTCTATAATTAGTAGTGGTGTTTTAAATAGTGAATAGCATGTAGCGTGGTATACGCCCTTCTAAAGTGTGAGGTGTAAGCTACATAGCATGAGGTATAAGCTACATAGCATGAGTTATAAGCTACATAGTGTGAGGTATAAGCTACATAGCATGAGGCATAAGCTACATGCTACTAGATTTTTTATTATTATTATTTTTTTTTTTATCAAGAATGAGCTTGGTTGCACCAATTTCATGATATTCATAAAATTAGGCTGATTAATAATGAAATTTAACAAAATTTCATGATGTTTGGCGCAACCAAAAGCAACCTAAAGTAATAGGAAAGGATAATCATTAAGTATAAAGGTAGAGAAAGAGCAACAAAACTGATTAATATCGTTACTTACATTATTTTTACTAAAAGCATTGAAAAGATTAACTTTTTTTAAAAAAATTAAAAATAGAAAATTGTAGCAAATTATTGAAAACATAAATTTATTTTAATGTTGTAGTGAAAAATAACTTGTAATGTGAGCCATGTAGCGTGTAACGTAGTCTATATAGTATTTAACATATGCAAATTATAATGTTGCGTAGGTTACATGCGACGTAAGCTACTTTCATGAGTATATAGGTTAAGGCTACGCTACATGCTACATAGCGTAGCTATTTAAAACACTGCATTTAGTAGTGTATAGTTAGTAGAGATAATTCTTTTCCTTTTTGAAATGTCTACAATTAGCAAAACCTGTTGATTTCTCTTTTAAGAATCCCTAATTAGAAGGTGTTTCATGTTTGTCAATTGTCATCGAGAGATTTTATTTATTTATTTATTTTTCTTTTGGAGAATCTCTAGATTTAGGGAGATTTGGAGAATGCTATTATTATATAAGCCATGTAAGGGATTGTTATTGGATTGTCAATGTTGAATGAATAGAACTAGAGTTCTCTCTAAGAGAGATATGAAGAAGAAAAAGAGGGTAGATTTCCTTTCTCTTGTTCTTTGATTTTGAAGGTGGGTTTGATCGTCACTAGAGTTGTACACAGATTTGCCATTTCCAGAGGTTTCTGTTGTTCCATGCTCAAGTCACTAGCCAGATTCCAAAATTTCAGTCACAGCTGTTCATGCCGTGGATTTGACACTAAACATGCTGCCTCACACCATAAGGGAGCATCAATGGCAAGTAAGTACATGTAAAATTGTCCATCTCCGCTGGATCTGTTTCTCAGACATTGACTTCACTAATCATTGAATCAGCTTCCTTGAAACTTTTACTGTGACTAGCAGCGAGTGACATGCAATCTATTTCAATCTAAATTGTCCTAATAGTGGCCCACTATGGATGGAGCATTGCTCAAAATGACATCTTTCAAATGATCCTCACCGTCTAATTGATGGTCATCAAATGCACAAATAAAAAAGAAAACTGTCTGCAGTCCAAATTGAACAGCTGAGACTAGATAATTAAGATCATCTGATCAGTATGGTTTCATCCTATGCCATATCCACAATGGGGCCCATGATTCCGTTACAGTGCAGAAGTGCCGCTAACACTCCCTTTCTGTATAGCCAATTCATACCGTAACCAACTTCAACTGGATATCAAAGCAGATAAATCCAAATCCTAGCTAGATATTGAAACAGAATTCAAATCGATAATTCCGCTAATACACTAAATAATCAACAATTCAGTTCAAAAATAAAAATAAAAAGACAAGGTCGATCTCAAATCCAACCCAAGATCATGAAACCCTAGATCGATAAAAACGAAGATATCAAAGTCTGAGTTTCGAGGAGAAAAGTACCTGAGCGGCTAGGAGAGCAGAAGTAGTCTTTCCAGAACCTCCTTTACCTAAAAAAGTCACCAGCTTCGTCGATTTCGGGGGACGATCAAAGGAGGCTGCCGTGAACGGAGTTTGATCTCTTCTGCGATCTTTTCTGCAGCAGAATCGAAGGAGATTTGGGTTTCTGAGAAGGAGATTGTTAGGGTTTCGATGGAGAATAGATGGAGAAGAAGAGACAGGATAAATAACCAATGCCATTTTTTCTAACTGGAGCTGAAACGAGATAGAAAATGTGCATTTCGCGCCCTTCTTATGGATGGGGAATCTGGAAAATGACACTTGCTTGGGGGAGCGGATTAGGTGCGGCCGGATGCGAATTAGCTACTGACAGTGACAGGTTAAGTAGCGAGACTCACTGAAGAGACGTCAACAAGTTCTGTGGGCCCCACCATGATGTATGTTTTGTATCCGCACCGTTCATCCATTTCGAGAGATCATATTCGGTCATGATCCAAAGAAAGAGTCAGATCCAAATCTCGAGTAGACCCACCACAGAAAACAGTGGGAAGAGTGACGTCCACCGTTAAAAAGTTCTAAGGGGCCACAGAAGTTTTCGATCAACCTGATATTTGTGTTTTCCCTTCTTTCGTGTCTGCGTTAACATATGAACAGTTTGGATCTTAAATAAACATCATGGTGGACCTTAGGAAGGTTTCAACGTTGGGCGTCATTCTCCCCTATGTTTTCTGCAGTGGGGTCCACTCCAGCCTTGGATCTACCACGTTCCTTGTATCATGCCCTAAAATGATCTCTCAAAATGTATGGACGGTGTGGATACAACACATATGTCATGTGGCCCCACAAAACTTGGTGACGTCACTTCAGTAAGAGTTTCGCTACTCGACCTGTCAGTAGATCCGCGTCCGGTGCGGCCATTACCGAGGGTCCACTTGATGTATGTAGTCTATATCCACGCTGTCCATCCGTTGTGCCAGGTCATTTTATCCTATGAGTTCAAAAATGAATCAGATGAAAATCACAGGTAGACCGTACCATAGAAACAGTGGTTATTCAATGCCCCACCATTAAAAACTTCCTTGGGCCCGCCGAATTTTTTTGTGTAATTTTAATTTTGCATCCAACCTGTTGATAAGTTCAAGAATAAGTGGACGGAGTGAAAATTTAAATATCAGCTTAATCCAAGCTTTCGTGACCCACAAAAGGTTTTCAACGGTCAATCACCACTTTTTCCTACGGTATGGTCCACCCGAGATTTGGATCTAAATATTTTTTGGCATTGTGTCCTAAAATGATATGGCACAACGGATGTACGGCGTGGATATAGATTATATACATCAAGTGGCCCCACGGTAAAGGCCACACCGTCTTGCGTTAGGCGGGCCGCACTTAACCCGCTCCCTTGTCTGGGACGAATTAACGCGAATGGCCCTCCGTACGCTTGTATGTATGGGTGTACGCGAACCGAGCTAGCTCGGTTAGCTCCCTCAACTCGACTCGAAAAAGTCCGATTCGACTTGGTTCGAAGCTGAGTTCGAGCCTGAGTTGAGTTGATTTTTTGAGTTCAATAATGAGTTCAAGCTGAGTTCGAGCTGGCCCCATCTCAACTCGACTCGGATTGAATTGAGCTCGAATTGAACGCAGATCAAATCAATTTGTGACTTGGTTACTTGCCATTGATGTTACTCTCTAACTGTTTCATAAAATGACTTAACAAAATGTGGTTGGTGGCAAGGATGGTTTGTACATTAAATAAATATATATTTTTTTGTTTTTATGTTACTTAGAAGGTGTGTGATAAAACACTTGTGAAACCATTGCCTTTGTTTGTAAAACAGTGAGTTTTTTAAGTTGCAGTTCAGGTGTTTGTGGAAATGCCTCAATGACAAACTTGGTTGGATCTTGGCTCAAACTCGGCCCTGAGTTGGCCTGAGCTGTTGACCAAAACGAGTCAAGCTGGCTAGTCAGGCTCGAGGACCAAGCCAAGCCGAGTTCGAGTTGAGGTCGGCCAGTGTTCGAGCTGAGTTGAGCTAAGGCCAGCTCGACTCGGTTTGACTTGATGTACACCCCTATGTATGACCATTCAATCTTGGACATCGATTGGCTGGTGACCCCAACACCAGCCAACTCACTGGCGTCAAAGTTATGGATTCTTCCAGCTCATTGTATACTCAAAGCCCATTCATATTTTAGCCCAGATAAGCTGGAAAACTGAATGGATGGCGTGGATAAAATACATACATCATGGTGGACCCACAAAGCTATGACACCAGCAAGCTGGCTGGTGTTGGGTCACCAGCCAAATTGTGTTGACACACATGCACACCTTCACTGTATTCCGAATGCACGGCACACGTTCACAGGGAGCCACTTAAGTATGGCCCCCTCCTCACCCAACATGGCGGGGTCCTGTGGGGCCGTATTGATGTGTAGGGTAAATTCAGGCCATCCATCCATTTTGCTAGCTCATTTAAGGTTTGAACCCAAAAATGACACATAGTTGACCATACTATAGAAAATAGTGTGACCATGCTATAGGAAATAGTGTTGATTGAATGCCAGCTATTAAAATTTCCAAGGGCACATGGTAATGTTTATTTGCAATCCAATTTGTTATTAATAGGCTTCGATGAAAGGTAAAAATACAAATATTAAATTTATCTAATTCTTTTGTGGCCCACAAATAATTCTTATTGGTCAATCACTATTATTTCCTGTAATGTAGTTCACATGAGATTTTCCTACTAACTTAAGATCCAAACACCTCCTTAGAAACTGTTTAGATGCACTTTCCAAAAGGCTGCTCAAGGCCTAGAGGTCCACAATTTTATACGAATGCATTTGGATGCAACCTATGCAAACT
Source organism: Magnolia officinalis (assembly GCA_021015155.1). NCBI lineage: Eukaryota > Viridiplantae > Streptophyta > Magnoliopsida > Magnoliales > Magnoliaceae > Magnolia > Magnolia officinalis. The sequence continues at coordinate 8,731 of JAJHSJ010000708.1, read as the reverse complement.
GCCGTCTCATTTTCCGCTGACTAAAATCAGCGCCAAAATGTCAACTCCATGGAAAAGGCAAGCTTGGGATTTTTTTGATTGTTTTTAGAACTCCCTTTTGAGTACATGCATTGGGTTTGTTTCGTGTTTTTTTTTTTTTTTTTCACACACGCACACCCACCCATTCACACCACAATAGTTTTTTAATTACAATAGATACTCAAACCCATCACCTAGTGTTGAAACTCTTGTGAGTCCATCACTGAGGGATGAGTAAGAATCCATATGCATTGGCCTCGTTTGGGTGCACAATCAAAAGAGATCTTTGACAACTGAACTTGGTCTTAAGCTAAATATACTTCGAGTTGTTTGTTTGGATGCACCTCGACAAAACCGTGTCTGATTATTGTATAATTACACTCAGAAAATTTTCCACGCTATATTCATTGTTAGCCTTGGCCTAGCTCAGCCCAAGTTTCAAGTATTAGACTAGCCCTTGGGCTAAGTTTAGTAGCCCAACCACTTAAGGCCGGCAGCTGTCCAGTTGCCACCCCTAACCACAAGCAGCAATTCAATAAGACCTTACAACCACATATGGAGGAAATAGCAGTCGAATTGAAAGCCACCATAAATTGAAATGACTCCAATTTTTAAAGAGCATATAAACCAACTTTGATAATGTGCGGCCCGAAAATAAAATTTTTGGCTGAAGTATGAAAACCATCAGTTCTTGATGGAAATCAATTCCATCCAACTACTGTTCTGCAAGTCCACTCATCTATTGAGCCAATGATACGTTCTGTTAAACAGGAAATCTTTCTTCTTCAAGTATTTCAGATCATCCATATGTGATTAGTGGCCCAAATTAATTGGTTGGGTTGTCCATCTAAATGCAACTTATAGCACCATAACTTCCAGTGCTCTGAGGTCTAGAGCACCTAAGCTCTTCTGTTATGTTTTAGTATTTTTACTAGTTAGCAATAGCAAATCAATTGATATAAATACATGTGCACATGCATGCTAACCTTGTAAGGAAGTTTAGATTGAGTATGTTTTGCTTGTGTCATGACTTGGGCTGGCCAACATGTGTCACCCCTGCGGCCACATTACCTATTAATGTCCATCTTTTCAATGTTAAACTTTGTGGGGCCCATTATACTATTATTGACACATGTATATATTTATCTATTGTATTATATTAAGATTTAATTACCTATGAGTTTATGTATAGATGTGATTATTTCGTTATAATATATGCACATATATATTCAAATTGGCCTTCATGATGAGGTGTGGCTAATATAAGGCTTGGCCGGGTTCTCACAGGACATAAACCATCGCATGCTATATATAATATGAGTGATGCATATTGATATGTTTATATATATGAAACGTATCTCCTCTTGATTTATTAAATGATTAGGATAAAATTTTACACAAATTAGCTTGATTGACTTCATAATCAATCACTTATTATAAGACTATTTTGTAGCATAGATAGATTATTAATTGATCAGATGGATCCCATGTGATGATCACATGATAGATGATGGACGCTTAATCATTAATAATATGTGCAATAAGCCACATATGCTATGGAACCAATTGCCTACAAGCGAAAGATTGATTCAAGTTCATGGATTGTGGAGTATGCTAGTCTTGTAGATGATTTTTGTGTCCCTCTCACGCTATGCTATATAGTAAAGGCATGGTAATGTAACACTATTTTGGTGTGCATTCTCAAGGCCATACACAAATATTCCATTAGATTACAAGCATGCTAAGAAAGCAATTAAATTAAAACCAGGTCAAAGAAAATAGGTTAGAGAAATATTATAGATAATCACACAATTGTGATAATGTGATGAAACTTGTTAAAGCCACTTGATCAAATAGACAGTTGGATTTTACTATGAATTATTGTGAAAATATTCTTATTTTATTATATTAGTATTTTCAATAGGTTTTAATCATCAAGTATCTAAAGATAAAATACATTTTATATCAAAACTAGATAAATGTGCATCACATTCAGAGCATTATACTTTGTGTGCATGTACATATGGAATCCAATGTGCCCAAGTGAGAGTAATTTGTTCAATGGTTTGGGACAAGCGACTGGAGATTATGATGAATAATTTATGGTCTATTTAGGGATTTTATGGAATGTCATCCCCTGAGGAGGATTGTAGTCTCAAAGATCTTATATTGAATTTTCTCAATTTAATTATGTAGCTTGCAATTTATTTATTTTATTAGGAAGGAGAGTGGTAATCTAATACACTTTATTACCATGATAACTTAAGAAATATTAGAGTTATTCTCTAAATATAGGTGTAAGGCTATGTCCTAGACACTTCTTTTTCTGCTCTCTAACCCTGGCCATAAAGAAATCTATTTATTCATAAAAGCCCTAATCCACTAAATCTAGAGACCATATGATAATATATTTTTTTCGCTTGTAGTTGAGAATCAACATCTTTAATAAGCTTTCCTTTGTCTCCATGTATATATCATATGTAGTAAAAAAAAATTTTAAAAAAATGATAATGATCATACATTGAAGGTAATTTTATTTCTAAAAATTTTAAAATTGACATAATTTCGATATTTCTGCTTACACATAGTGCTATCATAATAAACTTTGGGATACTAATCATGTTTCAAAAAATGATATGGACCTTTGAATTTTTAAGTTGAATGCAAACTATTGAGAAAAACTTTTCACTCTTTTTTATCATCTATAAATAGTGATGACCTTAATCACCCATCCAGCATAAGATTCTTATTATGACCTCTATAGAGTAGCATTTATGACATAAATGACTCGAATCATTAGATCATCTCAGTACATATGCTACTAATCATGAGTTTATTCTAAAAAAATGCAATATTCAATCATATTTACAATTCTTCTCAGTACATATTGGCTAAATTATAAACCCTTTTAGATATTTAATATGCTTTTGGGAGCTAAAATGCAATATTCAATCATATTTATATAGTTTATTCTCAAACGCTCCTCTCATTATACTGCATATTTACAATTGTTCATTCTTTAGATTATAAATACCTTTTCTTATTCGGAAACATATTCTCCATTCATTTGCAACTTTACAATCCTGATTGTATTTTCAGTGAAATGTAAATGTTTTACTCGATTAAATTGCAAATTACCATCCATTAAAAAAAATAAAAATTTGATAGTATCTAACCACTAACATTTTTAGTCTACCATACAACAACATTGTCATTTAAAAAATGTGGGGAACATCCGACTCATGAAAAGGGTAGGAACTAGGAACTACCATAAACATGCCTAGCACAAAAAATAAGATGATCTACTCCTGAGGTAAGTTACACAAATAGATTAGGTCCAATCAATAATTTAATGCGTTGGCTCCTTTGGTTTTCATTCCGTACAAGTCGGCCATCGTCCAGTGATCGTGACCATTAATCGGATTTCATCTTACTTTTGTGGATGGACCGATCATGTCTAAAAAATAGTTTCAATTGAGAACTCAAAAACTTTCCATTCCTGTGGCCCTCAACGTATGAGCTGAGGAGAGATACAAAAGTGGTCCATATTCAAAACGAATTGGCATGAAATTGAAGTGGCCCATATTAAACACTGACTGGCATGAAATTGATGGTTACGATCTTTCGATCGTGGATATTATTGGAACATGGCCCATCGGGGATAACGCCAACCATTCCAACGGTTTCGATCAGTGAACTGCTGGCCGCGCTTGTACAAGCCAAAAACACCGAGCGCGCACTGGGAATAGTAGTAGCATCGCAGCAACCTGTCTCTGGTCACGTGCATCCCACGTGACCCTAGATCCGCTGGGAGCGGATTCGGTGCGGCCCCGGCCTTAGCCAACACGGCGCAGCACTTACAGTGGGGCCCATCTTGATATATCCATTCTATATCCACTCCGTCCATACGTTTTTTCAGATAATTTTAGGACGTAAATATGAAAATGAATCAGGTAAAAAACCATCTCAGGTGGATAATACTGTTGGAAATAGTAGTGATTGAATGCTCCACCGTTACAAACTTCATATGGTCTACAATAATTTTTTCTAATGGTTATTCTAAATCCAACCTGTTTATAAGGTCATATAGATCTGGATGAAGTATTAAAACCAATATCAACTTGATAAAAAACTTATGTGTTCAACAAAAAGTTTTTAATGGTCAGTCACCATTATTTCCTGTAGTATGGTCTATATGTGATTTCGATCGGCTTTGTTATTTAAATAATACTATAAATCTATCTTTAAAACGGTTGGACGGTGTGGATATAGAATAAATACATCATAGTGGACCCAAGATAAAGGCCGTACCGTTTTTGGTGAGACAGGGGCCGCACCTAATCCTCTTTCAGCTTCGTTCCAATAAAGAAAAGAAAAGGTCATTGCTCAACCCAAGGCTCCGAACTCCGAGGGAAGTAAAACGGTACACGCGTTAGAGCCGGGACATACTAGAGCCATATCTCCACCCTACACGTGTCAGGACGAATTATCATCCAACGCCGTCAATCTCGTTTCGCCTGCAGAAGATGAAACATACAAAGATCGAACGATCCTAGCCATCCAATCAGTAACCTTCAAAGCAAAGGTCCAATCAAGAAATCTTTCAAGAAAAAAGATGGGTAGAATGTCTCATAGCCAGTGTTTATAGAACGTGTTGCATCCATGATAGGGTTCACTAGATGGACGGTCTAAGATGACAACGTACTGGTCCAAATGTGACATGAAGAGAATCCGGTTCTACCGATTCTAATTGTACTCCTAAGTGAAATTACATCCACTTGTGGACGTAGGACGCGGATTCGGTGGATCCGTGGCTATTGGGCCCACCTTGGTGTATTTGTTTATATCCACGCCGTCCATCCGTTTTTCCAGATCATTTTATGGTCATAATTCAAGGCATAAGCAGATTAAAATTTTAGCTGGACCACACCATAGGAAACATCGGTGATTGAACTCCCACCATTAAAAACTACCTAGTGCCCACCGTAATTTTATTTTTCCATCCAAACTGTTGATTAGGTCACACAGACATGGATGAAGGGCAAACACAAATATCAGGTTGACCCAAAACTTTAAAGACCCCCAAGAAGTTTTTAACGGTGATTGTTCAATCGACACTTTTTCCTATTTTGTGGTCCACCTGAGATGTAGATCCACTTAATATTTGTCCATATACATTAAAATGATCTTTAAAAACGGATGGACGGTGTGGATATAACCTAAATACATCAAGATGGGCTCCACAGTCACTGATCCACCAACCTCGGGAGTTCCCCCGATCCACCGAATCCGCGTCCGCACTTGTAGCCTTGCATGTTGTTTCTCTTCCCATCTGTCAAGGCCACGTCAAACATCCATCTTTTTATAACCATTTCAGTCCCCCTGTCTCTTTCTTTCTCCATCTCCCCCTCTCCAACGACCTCTAGCAATGACAGACCGTCACCCTGGCCCAGGCCCAGTTACAAGAAGCCCAGGCCCAGTTACCAGAAACCCATCAGGGTCCGCATTCCTCAGGAGGTTCCATGGCCAAACACCCAATTCAACCCAAGTAGTCGGGTTCTTGACACTCATAATCTCGGGTGGGATCCTACTCCTTCTCACCGGCCTCACACTCACCGCTACTGTCCTGGCTCTGATCTTCTTTACGCCGTTGATCATCCTATCCAGTCCGATATGGGTCCCAGCTGGGACCGTTCTCTTCATTACCATCGCTGGCTTCTTGTCGATGTGCACGATGGCTTTCGTGGCCTTGGCAGGAGTCTCATGGACGTACAAGTACGTTAGGGGGTGGCACCCGCCCGGCTCGGACCGTGTGGACTATGCGAGGAGCCGGATTGCTGACACGGCTAGCCATATGAAGGACTATGCAAGGGAGTATAGTGGATATTTGCAGAGCAAGGTGAAGGATGCAGCCCCTGGTGCTTGAACGGTGAGATATGTGAGTTTTGTTTGTCCTTTTCATCAACCTGTTTCTGTTTTTTTCTTTTTTCTTTTTTTTCTTTTTTTGGATTTTGGTATGTGACTTTGAAATGATTGTTGCATGCATTTTGATGGTTGTGATCCATGCATTTTGATGGGGGTTTTTGATGTATGAATGAGATATAAATGGATTTTTGGAAGATCCATTTGATTATTTGGAGGTGGGGTCCATTTGATTAGGTTCTTGTTGTTGAGGATTTTTGTAAATTTGTGCAAGTAAGGTCCATGATTCATTGATCTAGACCGTTGATCTGTTGGGTCCCACTGTGGATTGACCATGTACAAAAATTCTTCCAGGTTGGAGAGTTCCAGTTCCAGCTACCCATCTTAGGGCTTTTTTCTCAATTGAATGTGGATCATTTCTTTAATTTTCTCATCTTAACCGTCTATCTTCAGGCCACATCTTGGGAATTGGGTCTTGTTGAGGAGATTTTTGGGTTATAATCCATCCATGGTTGGGCTGGTGGATTGATGGTCTGGATCGGTGAACCATGGGCCACACTTGCACAAATAAATGAAAAAACCCATGTCTAGTGTGAATTTCCTGGAGTCCTCTTTATAATCCCTCTTCATATATTAATGTATGTTGGTAGAATGTTTGCATGAGGGCACGGCCAGGGTAACCGTCTTGATCCAACTCACCCACAAGCATGTGTGAGATCAGAGCCCTCCGTGTGGGTCCCACAGAAGTGGGCATCAACTGTATCAAATATGGTCCGTTGGCCAATCTTTTATTACCGTCCACTATTCATGCATGTCATGATGATCTTGTGGGCCACCACAAGCCCACCAATGATTGACCCAGATCATAGGTATGATTGGGAGGGAGAGAGTGGCCATCAGATTTCTCTTCCATGAACATTGAACTGCTGCGCTTGTGTCTCCTTCATGTGATCATGTGCATAGGTAGTTCTGGATACCAGTTTCCATGGAATGCCATGATATTGGAGCATGGTGGGATGTTTGGCTAGTAATGTCATATTACAGGGGTACGTTGTGGATGGCACTTTCATGTGTTTGTATTGTGATTTTTGGGATGTTGGAACCATGAAAGGAGTCATCAGATAAAGGTTTTAGAGACAGGAATACAAATGGTTCGGATTGGGTAAGAGGGTCCCAGACCTAATCAGTTAGACGTTTGGCTACAAAGTAAACAAATTAAAATTTGGGTCCGGTCTAGGTCCGGTCCAGGTCATAGAAAGAAAAATAAAACAAAAAAGAAAGGAAAGAAAGGAAAAAGTGGGTCTGGTTAAGGACCTAGACTCGGGCAGATTTGGGTTTTGGGTTGGCTCTTGGCTCTGGGTGAGTAGGGGCTCGCAGATGGATAATGTCCGAGTTCCTGCCCAAGGATGCTAGGTGGGGCCACCGTAATGTTTGTGAGAAATCTATTTTGTCAATCTGTTTTCCTACATTTTAGGACGTGCCACAAAAAATGAGGTGGATCCAAAACAAAAGTGGATCACAGAAGAGGGAAAATTCGGTAAAGAAATTCCTACTGCTGAAACCTTCTTGAGCTCCACCTTGATGTTTATATGCCATCCAAACCCTTTATAAGATCAATCCCATTGGGATGAAGTGAAAAGAAAAGGAAAAAAAAAAAAACCTGATTCCAAACTTTCATGGCCATAAGATTTTTGCAACGGTGCTCACTGAATCCCTAATGTTTCCTCTCGTGTGGCCCACTTGAGTTTTGGATTCACCTCGTTTTTCATCGCATGTCCTAAAATGAACTTGAAAAACGGATGGATGTTTCCCTCTTGTGTGGCCCATGGCCCATTTGAGTTTTGGATCCACCTCATTTTTGTTCTCATGTCTTAAAATGAGCTCAAAAAACAATGGACGAGGTAGATTTCTCATAACAATCGCAGTGGGCCCCCCCCAGCATCCTTTCTTCCTGCGAAAAGGCTTCCTTTCCATCCTTGCTTCCTGCAAAAAGTCAAGTATTTTATAGGTAAGTGAAATCAGGACTTCAAATGCATTGAAAAGCTATTAATGACTTGCAGCTATGTAATTTCATAGGTTAAATTATACATCACCTGTAAGTTAGTTACCTGAAAACCTTTTACAACTAAAACTTGTAATTCATGAGTGAAATTTTTTTGTCTAAACACTGCTCGTGAGTGAGTTACCATAAACCCTTTTCCAACTAATAAAAATTGCGGCATCCAGAGGATCCTTATAAAAGAAAATGGAGTGTAGTTCAAGACCAACAATTAAGAATTAAAAAATCGCTTGGCAAACACAAACTATGGAGTCTTATCCTAATAAATCAACCAATGAAGCACAACAAACTATGGACTCTTATCCTAATAATCAGCCAATCTCTAGGTGGGTCCATCTAGGTCAATCCAAAACACATTCAACATCACTTGAAATTATGGCACTGTTGTATAAGTGTACACAAACCAAAATCATTCGAAACTCGAACAAAAGATTTATGTGATCTCAATCTTGTAAAAAAGGTAAATTAATAAGTTTTCAAGTGAACTATTTTCACATTATTCCGATATTGTCTGATATTTCAAAAGTGTAAGCTTGCAAGATAAGTGACATAAACAGTAAGTTTGGCCTTAACTCTGTCTGATAATTAAAAAGCAGGAGAATTTCTTAGAGCCCGTTTGGACACCACTCAATAAGTAACTTTTTAACTTATGTTTAAGTTGATTAGTTACTTTTTAAGCTATGTTAGATTGGTTTGTTAAAGTTAAGGCTCCGTATCTATATCACCTAACGA